>CAJQUN010001204.1:76172-91809 GCA_907163345.1 Haberlea rhodopensis | reverse complement strand
TCTTGAGTACATCATTTCTCTTGGTTCAAAGAAGTTTTTGAGAAATTTTCACAATTTACGTAAGTATTTTGACTTTTTGATAATTTCTGTTTCGTGCGAGTATTCGAGTATATGTCTTGAGTACATCATTTTCTTGGTTGTAACAGTTTTTGAACAATTTCACAGGTAAGGACGTTTTTTTTTTATTTTTTTGATAAATTTCGATTTTGTGCGAATATCGAGTATATGTTTTCTTAAACAATTCAATTTGTGGATCTAACATCAAGTCCTGAGTTACATCATTTTTCTTGGTTAAAGAAGTTTTGAGAAATTTTCACAATTTATAATTAGTTTTTTTGATTTTTTTGATAATTTCTATTCGTTGAGTATTCGAGTGATGTCTTGAGTACATCATTTTCTTGGTTGTAACAAGTGTTTGGACAATTTTCAAAGGTGACGTTTTTTATTTTTTTTGATAAATTTCGATTTATGCGAATATTTGAGAATATGTTTACGTAAACAAATTCAATTTGTGGAATCTGACATCAAGTCTTGAGTATATCATTTCTTGGTTTGAAAGATGTTTTTGAGAAATTTTCGCAATTTACTTTAGTTTTTTGATTTTTTGATAAATTTATATTTGTGCGAGTATTCGAGTATGTCTTGGGACATCATTTTCTTGGTTGTAACAAGTTTTTGGACAGGTAGGACGTTTTTTTATTTTTTGTGATAAATTTTGATTTTATGCGAATATTTGAGAATATGTTTTCGTAAACAAATCAATTTGTGGAAGCTGACATCAAGTTTGAGTACATCATTTTCTTGGTCAAAGAAGTTTTGAGAAATTTTACAATTTTTTTTTAAGTTTTTTGTTTTTTTGGAGTTTTTTTGATTTTTATAAATTTCTGTTCGTGCGAGTATTCGAGTATATGTCTTGAGTACATCATTTTCTTGGTTGTAAAAAAGTTTTGAACAATTTTCACAGGTAAGGACATTTTTGTTTTTTTGGACAAATTTTGATTTTGTGTGACTATCGAGTATATGTTTTCTTAAACAAATTCAATTTGTGGAATCAAACATCAAGTTTTGAGTACATCATTTTCTTGGTTGAAAGAAGTTTTTGATAAATTTTCACAATTTACGTTAGTTTTTTTGATTTTTTGTTAAATTTCTATTTTGTGCGAGTATTCAAGTACATGTCTTGAATACATCATTTTCTGGTTGTAACAAGTTTTTGAACATTTTCACAGGTAAGAACGTTTCTTTATTTTTTGATAAAATTCGATTGTGTGCGAATATCGAGTATATGTTTTCGTAAACAAATTCAATTTTAACATCAGTCTTGAGCACATCATTTTCGGGTTGAAAGAAGTTTTTGAGAAATTTTCAAATTTACGTTAGTTTTTGATTTTTTTGATAAATTTCTATTTCGTGCGAGTATTCGAGTATATGTCTGAGTACATAATTTCTTGGTTGTAACAAGTTTTTGGACAGTTTTCAAAGGTAGTACGTTTTTTAATTTTTTTTATAAAATTTCAATTTTATGCGAATATTTGAGAATATGTTTCGTAAACAAATTCAATTTGTGGAATCTGACATCAAGTCTTGAGTACATCATTTTCTTAATTGAAAGAAGTTTTTGAGAAATTTTCACAATTTACGAAGTTTTTCTGATTTTTTGATAAATTTCTGTTTCTTGCGAGTATTCGAGTATATGGCTTGAGACAACATTTCTTGGTTGTAACAAGTTTTAGAACAATTTTCACGTGTAAGGACGTTTGTTGTTATTTTTTTGACAAATTTCGATTTTGTGCGAATATCGAGTATATGTTTTCTTAAATAAATTCAATTTGTGGAATCTAACATCAAGTCCTGAGTACATCATATTCTTTGTTTAAAGAAGTTTTTGAGAAACTTTCACAATTTTTTGATAAAATTTCTATTTCGTGCGAGTATTCGAGTATATGTCTTGAGTACATCATTTTCTTTGGACAATTTTCAAGGTAGGATGTTTTTTTTATTTTTTTTGATAAATTCGATTTATGCGAATATTTGAGATATATGTTTACGTAAACAAATTCAATTTGTGGAATCTGACATCAAGTCTTGAGTACATCATTTTCTAGGTTGAAAGAAGTTTTTTTAACACAATTTACGTAAATTTATGATTTTTGTTAATTTCTATTTCGTGCGAGTATCAAGTATATGTCTTGAGTACATCATTTTCTTGGTTGTAACAAGTTTTCAATTTCACAGGTAAGAACATTTCTTATTCTATTTTTGATAAATTTTGATTTTGTGCGAATATCGGGTATATGTTTTCGTAAACAAATTCATTTGTGGAATCTAACATCAAGTCTTGAGTACATATTTTCTTGGTTGAAAGAAGTTTTTGAGAAATTTCACAATTTACGTAAGTTTTTGATTTTTTGTTAAATTTCTATTTCGTGCGAGTATTCAAGTATATGTTTGAGTACATCATTTTTTGGTTGTAACAAGTTTTTGAACAATTTTCACAGGTAAGAACGTTTCTTTATTTTTTGATAAATTTCGATTTTGTGGAATATCGAGTATATGTTTTCGTAACAATTTCAATTGTGGAATCTAACATCAAGTCTTGAGTACATAATTTTCTTGGTTGAAAGAAGTTTTTGAGAAATTTTCACAATTTACGTTAGTTTTTGATTTTTTGATAATTACTATTTCGTGCGAGTATTCGAGTATATATCTTGAGTACATCATTCTCTTTGGTTGTAACAAGTTTTTGGACAATTTTCAAAGGTAGGACGTTTTTTTATTTCTTTGATAAATTTCGATTTTATGCGATATTTGAGAATAATTTTTCGTAAAAAATTCAATTTGTGGAATCTGACATCAAGTCTTGAGTACATCATTTTTTGGTTCAAAAGAAGTTTTTGAGAAATTTTCACAATTTATGTAAGTATTTTGATTTTTTTACCAATTTAGCCCTAAAAAACAATGGGAAACAACTAACTAGGGTTGAACATAAGATCTCTAATAGAGAGATTATTGAAGAAAGTTTTATAGAGGATAAAATTCTCTTTAAAACTAGGAATGAAAGCCTGATCTCAAAACAGGAACTAGTTCCGACATGATGGAAGAACTAGTCAAAAGATTACAAAGATTGGCATTAGTGAAAAATCTACTGCTCCTTTAAAAATTGAGACAGATACTGAAAGCACTAATGAAGATAACAGTTCCTCATCTGAAGATAAAATCTTGATGGAAACATTAGTGACTTAGAAACAATGTTCTTAAAAGAACAAGAGGTTGAAAATCAACGAGATAATCAAGTAAATAAGATTACCCTTCAAAAGAGAACTTCCTTTTAAAAGGGAATATTCCACATTACTATCCAAACCAACACAGTGGATATTCAACTTGAAGAAAAAGAGTTATAATTATGTTCAGTTCGAAGGGAATGTTGTATGTGAAAGAACATAGATGGAATGGCTGAATATCAAGTTAGAACCATATTACAACATATGGCTATGTTTGCTATAGCAGCTAGGATTAAGGGAACAGTTGATAAAGATATCGCCTTAGCCATAACTGCTGGTTTACTGGCCAACTAAAAGGTTGGTGGGACTTTGGTCTCTCTGAAGAGGCTAGAACGCAAATCATTCATTCTGTAAAAACAGAACTCAACAATAATGTTCCTATGCAATATGCTAACGGAGTAGATACCCTTATCTAACCATTGCAAAACACTTCTTAGGAAAAACAACTCTGGCAACTTGAAAATAGTCAAGAACAATTAATCCGTTTGAAGTGTCCGACTTTGTTCACATTTTAAATGGTATAAAGATGTTTTCTTCTCTAAAATCTTACAAGGGAAGATTGCAATCTTAACTTCTGGAAAGAAAATTCTTATCCGGATTACCTTACTTATTCTCCGAAAGAATAAAACACAGATTAAAAAGGTGATAACATGGGAAATAATATTCCTTGGGAACTTATACTTATGGAGATCTTGCTTCAGAGTTATAAGAGAAGGAATCTCTCTTTGTAAGAATTAAGACTTCATAAAAGGTTCAAAAGGAAAATCTTCAGGAAGAAGAAGATCTAGGGGATTTTTGTGAACAATTGGTTTCAATCCTTTAAAAGAAAAACATAGACTAAAAAGGTCTAAACCAAGATATTATAACATTAAAAATGGAAGAATAAAGAAAATAGGGAGAATAGAGAGAAATCGATTATTTTCCTAAAAGGAAAAAATATACGGAAAGATTTATTCTCGAACAGAAAAGATAAATCTAAAGAGATTTATTGTGGAAATGTCATAAGCCTGAACATTACGCTAATAAGTGTACAACGAAACAAAAAATAATGAATTATCAATAGATGATGAATTAAGAATTCTTTAATGAGAATAATGATATCTGATTCTGAATCACAGTCAGAAGATAATCCTCAACATACATCTGAAGATGATAGTTGGATGACAATGTAATTACTATTAATAAAACACACTTTGTCAAAGAAATGGGTCTTTGTGTTCTAACAAAGAAGAAAATTTGATTCTGATCTAATAGATCAAACTGATGATCCGATTGTCAAAGAAAGATAATTGAAAATTATCTAGACATTCGAAACAAAAATGAAAGATTTCAGAATATAATTCTGAGAGTCAAATCAAAGAACCAGTGAAATATGATCTGAATGATATCCTAAAAAGAGGAAGACAAACGAAACTAAAATTGAAGTTCTACAAATGATCTAAAGGAGAAATTATATTCTTAAAAAAGAAATACAAGATTTAAAATCTAGAGTTACATTTTAGAATGTTCTGACTCTAAAAATAATGATGAACCAGAAAAGGAAGAAACTAATGAGTTAGGAGATGTAACATATCTAAATATGATAGATAGAGTATATAACTCATAAATGGTACATTAAATCCTTATTATTGTACATAAGGAATATTCTTTATCTGCCATTGCTATGGTAGATTTGTGCAGATTTAAATGATAAATGAAGGGTTAATACCTCGAGATACTTTGAAAAGACAAACTGAAATACTTAATGCTGCAGATGGTAGAAACTTTTGGTTAATTATAAATTATCAAATACTGCTGTTTGTAATAAAGGTATTTGTCTTGAAATGCCATTTATAATGGTTAAAAATCTTCTCACGATTATTCTTGGAAATCCATTTCTGCATATGCTATATCCTATAAGTAGTATAGTATTGATGGTTATAAACAAGTCAGATTAGTGGTCATGAGATAATATTCTCTTTTATACGAAACCAAGGTCTCATGAGGTAATAATCTCAAAACGAAGATCAAAAGAAAAGAAAAATTTCTAACTCTTTATCAGAAGAGGTTAGTATTTTGTTATTGATGAAAGGCTAAAGAGTCTGGAGACAAAGAAGAATAAAGATTCTTCAAGAAAAAATAGAAAAAGAAATATGCTCGGAAATTCCTAATGCCTTCTGGAAAGGAATAAACATATTATTACACTTCCTTATATTAAAGAATTCCAGGAAGACAGATTCCAACAAAGGCTAGACCTATAGCTATGGGGCCAAAACACCTCGAGATATGTAAGAAAGAAATTGATGATCTCTTAAAGAAAAAATTAATAAGAGAATCTAAAGTCCTTGGAGCTGTCCAGCTTTCTATGTAGAAAATGCTGCAGATTGGAAAGAGGAGTTCCAAGACTAGTTATAAATTATAAACCTTTAAATAAGGTTCTACAATGGATAAGACATCCTATTCCGAATAAAATGATCTTTTAAGTAGATTATACTCTGCTAAGATTATGTCTAAATTGACATGAAATCAGGATTTTGGCAAATTCAAATTGCTGAAAAGATAAGTATAAGACAGCATTTACAGTTCCTTTCGGACACTACGAATGGAATGTAATGCCTTTGGGCTTAAAATGCTCCATCAGAATTTCAAAAAATAATGAATGATATTTTTAATGCTTATTCAGCATTTATAATTGTCTATATTGATGACGTTCTAATTTTCTCTACAGATATAGAAAACACTTTAAACATCTTAATATATTTCTTAAAGTTGTCACTCAAGCAGGACTTGTAGTGTCACAAAGAAAATAAAACTTTTTCAAACAAAGATAAGATTCTTAGGATGAAATTGTTCACGTCACAATATTTCCTATAGATAGAGCAATAATATTTGCTGATAAATTTCCAGATAAAATTATTGATAAAAATCAATTACAAAGATTTAGGTAGTCTAAATTATGTCTCTGAATTCTATAAAGATCTTGCTAAAGACACCAAACCATTATTTGAAAGATTAAGAAAAAATCCTCTACCTTGGACGAAAAGCATACTCTAGCAATACAACGAATTAAAGCTAAAGTAAAGGAAATTCCTTGTTTAGCCATTACTGATCCTCATGCATTTAAAATTGTTGAAACTGATGCATCTGATGCAGGTTATGGAGGAATCCTTAAGCAAAGGATCAATAAATCAGAAACTTTAGTTCGCTTTACATCTGGTACTTGGAGAGGAGCCAGAACGAATTATTCTACAATTAAAAAGGAAATTTTAGCTATTGTACTTTGCATTCAAAAATTTGAAGCAGACTTAATAAATCAAAAAATTTCTTTTAAGGATAGATTGCAAATCTGCAAAGATGTTATTGAAAAGGATGTTAAAATTTAGCATCAAAACAAATATTTGCCGCGATGGCAGGGAATTCTATCTTTCTTTGATTTTGATATTGAGTTTATTAAAGGATCTTGTAATTCGTTACCAGATTTCTTAACTTGTGAATTTTTGCAGGAACATCATGAATAAACAAAAAGGAATGTTCTCATTTCCCAAGACTTATAAGTCTGTGGCTTCTACCTCTAAAAGAGAGATACAAAAAGAAAAACAAAAAGAAGTTCCTAAAGAGGAACAATTACGAGAAGATGCCTATGCAATAGCCATTGAAGCTACTGTGGCTAAAGAATTCATTTATCCCTACATCATATTTCAACACAATGGATTATACCAGTTGAAGAGAAATATCTCAATCTCCAACCTAATGAGGTTGCATCATTTTACATGAAGAATTTTACTACACCAGCCTTATATCCTAAAGATTTGTGTTCTATCAGGATACTTGTTCATACAGGTTCAGTCATTTTTGCCCTACATAGAGGCAAGCAGGGAATGGGCTTACTCTAAAGCCATTATTAACGTATCATCACCGCTAATATGTGGGAAGGAGATGCATAGAAACAGAAAAAAAAGAAATTTCTGGAACTAAATGCAGTTTCACATACTTTGATTTATTCATGCCTGGGAAGGAGCATTCTGCTATGATAACAGGCAGCGAAAATTTAGTTGGTGGATTCAATTTCAACTCACCCCTGAAATCACTAATTTTCCAAAGTGGTTCTTACAATGGTTTCTCAATTGGGGGACTCCATCCTTTCATTCTTCCTGATAAAGTCAGGACTACATATGAACATTTACGCACGAAATATTTCTGCAAATTATCCTATTTGATAATCACTGCCATATATCAGGTACCATGGATCGTTCGGTGGGCCTTTCATTACTACCAGAGAAATTTCTAAAAAGAAATTGTTACATGTTGCATTCCTTATTTAGGAAGAAAAAATATTAATTAAATGGTGGGAAAGTTTGAGTTTTTCAACAATTCAAAATTTTCTTAAGGACTAATTAGTTTTGACAAACCTAAGACCGATACACCATCGACATCTAAAACCAAAGATGTTTCTGATTTTAAAGGATCTGCTCTCCACTACACCTAAAAAGGATATCAAGAAACAATTTACAGGCCCTCATCAACGACTTTGACGATTCAGACGATACAACACAATCTTCACCAGCTAGCCCTACACGGACTGATGCCTCAATGCCAGATGGACAAGACCCATATGAATTTTAAAATTGGGGGAAGGACCACCACTATGTAGACAAAAGATAGTGGAACCAAGCATCTTACAAGATGACAATAACGTAAAATAATAAAAAAAGAGATAATGGAGCATCTCTCAACAAACTTCTGACATAAAGAGGGCATCTGGCAACAGTGACCTGACAGCCACTACGAAAAGAATCCAATAAGCTGATTGGACCACTCAACCACTACCTCCACTACCACCCACTACGGAAGGCATCTTGGACCACTCCACTAAAGGATTATGATCATCCACCACTAGAAGACCTAGAAGACTCCTCAGCCTCTATATAAAGACGGCATTGAAGACATTGTTAGACACAACAAAAAACAAGCTAATAGAAGCTTATACAAGTTAAATAACTCAGTATATAATCTCTGTATGCTCTTGATAATATCAAGCGTTCTGTCATGAACTAATTTTAAGTTCATAGTTTGTATGTGTGTTTACTATTGTAATAAGTTTGTAATATATTTCCTTTGTTATAATAATATATTTTTGTGTTTACTCTTGCTTGAGAATTCCTTCGTGAATTCGGTGTGCTTCCGCCCTTGGTATCAGAGCCATTTACTAGCGATTTACTGTAAGTTTCTTTTCGATTTAGTTCAAGTTACTTTCTGTGGAGTCTTGTGAGAGTCTATACTGCCTAGATGTTTTCTACTTGCGTTGGTAAGCCATGGAAATCCGTGGTCAGCCTGTAGCCGAATAACTGGCGTTTGGTGGTCCCGGTGGTGTTCCCGGATTTATAAACATTGAATCAGTAGAAAACAGGATTGAGATAATATGGAGAGATTTTCAAGATCTATGTCGAGAAGGTCCTTTAGTGAAGAAGCTGGTGTAGCTTTAATACTAGAAGTAATAAGGAAATAATCATAAATGAAATTTTCAAAAAAAATTAGATAACTGGTCTTTACCTTGTCTTCTTCGTCTAGTATATATAGATCTAAAGGTAGTTTAATTTAATTGTGATTATGTTATTAAAACTGTCGAAGATGCTATTCCTTATCCGAAGGATTAGTAGCTTCAATTTTAAATGAAAGGTTGTTAAATCACCACCTTGAAAATTATAAATTCCCTCACTTAGGGATGGTTCAAGTTGCTTTAAAACCTGCAACAAGATTAGGTCTTAACACTTCAATTCTCTTAAGTGTTAGAGATAAAAGGCACAATAATTTCATGATTCCTTATTAGGAATAATTGAATCTAGTCTTTGTGATGGTCGATTCACTTTTCGTGTTTATCCAAATTTTACTTGTCATTAAATGACCCTACGATTATGCATGCTTTAACTTTGGATTTAAGTCTGAAGGATTTGATATGATGCAAGGTGCAACAAATGTAATTCTAATTTAACAGAATTCATTATAAAGTTATGAACACAACTGTCCAAGAATTAGGAACCTTCCTAATTTGCCTAAGGGAGAAACAACGTTATTCTTAACAATATTGCTAAAGCAATATGGTATTCCTAAAACAATCTCTTGGAATCAGGTAAGTTACCTGAGACATGGGTTTTAGGAAAAGCTTCGGAACCAAAGAAAAAAGAATATTCGGTTTTAGAGGAATTCTAGAATACCCAGACGGAGATGTGGAAATCAGATTCTCAAAGATAGAGTCACTCATTAATAGTGGCCGATGTGTCTCGATTTTAGAGACCTTTGCAATATTTTCATGTTCGAAATAATCTGTCAAGATTGTGAAGAAAGTCTTTCATCACATGTGTATTTTTATTCTTATGAGCATTCCATATCGAATCGATCATTCCTCTGATAGTGAGTCCAACCCTTTGGAGAAGGAAATGAAGACCATTTTTCTTTGGAGGATGATGATCATCAATTGGTTTTTTCCCTTTGGGGGGATAACGCCTAAGTGGCATTCTTCTGTAGAGGATTCCTGCAAAAACCACCAAACTGGGTTGTATATTAAATAAGAGAATAAATGTACATCTTCCTATTGAAATTTGAAGCAAGCTGTTATTATGCTTCCTTTGGCTGTAAATAATTTTTATGAGCCAAATAACATTGTCTTATCATATCAATAATTCTATTAGATAATTATATATGGTTTTATATAATTTTGAACATATTGTATGTCTCCTGAAAATCGTTGTAATGATTTTATCAATAATTTTATTTGGAAAATTATCAGCAAATCTTATTGCTCTATCTATAGGAAATATTGTGCCATGAACAATTCATGTCCTAGAATCTTATCTTTGTTTCTGAAAAAGTATTCTGTTATTGATGAAAGGCTAAAGAGTCTAGAGATAAAGAAGAATAAGATTCTTCAAGAAAAATTAGAAAAAGAAATATGCTCGGAAATTCCTAATGCCTTCTGGGAAAGGAATAAACATATTATTATATTTTCTTGGTTCGAATAAGTATTTGTGAAATTTTAACAATTTCGGACGTTTTTTTTGATGTTTTGATAAATTTCTATTTCGTGCAATTATAAGAGTATGTGTCTTCACTACATTACTATTTGGTTGGAAGAAGTTTTGAGAAATTTTCAGAATTACGTAAGTTTTTGATTTTTTAATAAATTTCGGTTTCGTGCGAATATTCGAGTATATGTTTTGAGTTATCTTTTTCTTAGTTCGAATAAGTATTTCAGAAATTTTAACAATTTCGGACGTTTTTTTGATTTTTTGTAAATTTCTATTTCGTGCCATTATAAGAGTATTGTCTGACTACATTTATGTGGTTGGAAGAAGGTTTTGAGAAATTTTCAGAATTATGTAAGTTTTTGAGAATGTCCTTTTTGTTGAACAGATAGTTGTGATTCTTTTTTTATGTCTTGAATTTTTCGATAAGATATTTTTATTTGATAAATTTCGATTTGTGCGAATATTCGAGTATATTTTTTGATGTATATCATTTCTTGGTTCGAATAAATATTTGAGAAATTTTAACAATTTCGGACGTTTTTTTTATGTTTTGATAAATTTCTATTTCGTTGCAATTATAAGAGTATGTGTCTCAGTACATTGTTATCTTTGTTGGAAGAATGTTTTGAGAAATTTTCCGAATTACGTAAGTTTTGTTTGATTTTTTTGATAATTCGATTTCGTGAGCATATACAGTAGTATATGTCTAGAGTACATCATTTTCTGGTTCGAATAAGTATTTGAGAAATTTGTAAGCAATTTCGGACGTTTTTTTTTGATTTTTTGATAAATTTCTATTTCGTGCAATTATAAGAGTATGTGTCTTGAGCTACATATGTTATTTGGTTGGAGAAGGTTTTGAGAAATTTTCAGAATTATCGTAAGTTTTTGATTTTTGATAAATTTCCGATTTCGTGCGAATATTCGAGTATATGTCTTTGAGTATATCATTTTCTTGGTTCGAATAAGTATTTGAGAAATTTTAACAATTTCGGACGTTTTTTTTGATGTTTTGATAAATTTCTATTTCGTTGCAATTATAAGAGTATGTGTCTTGAGTACATGTTATCTTGGTTGGAAGAAGGTTTTGAGAAATTTTCAGAATTACGTAAGTTTTTTTGATTTTTTGATAAATTCGATTTCGTGCGAATATTCGAGTATATGTCTAGAGTACATCATTTCTTGGTTCGAATAAGTATTTGAGAAATTGTAACAATTTCGGACGTTTTTTTTTTATTTTTTGATAAATTTCTATTTCGTGCAATTATAAGAGTATGTGTCTTGAGTACATAATTTTTCTTGTGTTGGAAGAAGGTTTTGAGAAATTTCAGAATTAGTAAGTTTTTTGATTTTTTTGATAAATTCCGATTTCGTGCGAATATTCGAGTATATGTCTGAGTATATCATTTTCTTGGTTCGAATAAGTATTTGAGAAATTTTAACAATTTCGGACGTTTTTTTTATTTTTGATAAATTTTCTATTTCGTGCAATTATAAGAGGTATGTGTCTTGAGTACATATTATCTTGGTTGGAAGAAGGTTTTGAGAAATTTTCAGAAATTACGTAAGTTTTTTGATTTTTTTGATAAATTTCGATTTCGTGCGAATATTCGAGTAATATGTCTTGAGTATATCATTTTCTTGGTTCGAATAAGTATTTGAGAAATTTTAACAATTTCGGACGTTTTTTTTTTTGATTTTTTGATAAATTTCTATTTCGTTGCAATTATAAGAGTATGTGTCTTGAGTACAATTGTTATCCTTGGTTGGAAGAAGGTTTTGATGAAATTTTCAGAATTACGTAAGATTTTTGATTTTTTGATAAATTCCGATTTCGTGCTGAATATTCAGAGTATATGTCTAGAGTACATCATTTTCTGGTTCGAATAAGTATTTGAGAAATTTTAACAATTTCGGACGTTTTTTTTTGATTTTTTGATAAATTTCTATTTCGTGCAATTATAAGAGTATGTGTCTTGAGTACATTGTTCTTGGTTGGAAGAAGGTTTTGAGAAATTTTCAGAATTACGTAAGTTTTTTGATTTTTTGATAAATTTCGATTTCGTGCGAATATTCGAGTATATGTTTTGAGTATATCATTTTCTTGGTTCGAATAAGTATTTGAGAAATTTTAACAATTTCGGACGTTTTTTTTTTGATGTTTTGATAAATTTCTATTTCGTGCAATTATAAGAGTATGTGTCTTGAGTACATTGTTATCTTGGTTGGAAGAAGGTTTTGAGAAATTTTCAGAATTACGTAAGTTTTTGATTTTTTGATAAATTCCGATTTCGTGCGAATATTCGAGTAGTATGTTAGAGTACATCATTTTCTTGGTTCGAATAAGTATTTGAGAAATTTTAACAATGTCGGACGTTTTTTTTTATTTTTTGATAAATTTCTATTTCGTGCAATTATAAGAGTATGTGTCTTGAGTACATAATTTTCTTGGTTGGAAGAAGGTTTTGAGAAATTTTCAGAAATACGTAAGTTTTTTGTATTTTTTGATAATTTCCGATTTCGTGCGAATATTCGAGTATATATTTTGAGTATATCATTTTCTTGGTTCGAATAAGTATTTGAGAAATTTTAACAATTTCGGAACGTTTTTTTTGATGTTTTGATAAATTTCTATTTCGTTGCAATTATAAGAGTATGTGTCTTACTACATACTATTCTTGGTTGGAAGAAGGTTTTGAGAAATTTTCAGAATTACGTAGTTTTTTGATTTTTGATAAATTTCGATTTCGTGCGAATATTCGAGTATATGTTTGAGTATATCATTTTCTTGGTTCGAATAAGTATTTGAGAAATTTTAACAATTTCGGACGTTTTTTTTGATTTTTTGATAAATTTCTATTTCGTGCAATTATAAGAGTATGTGTCTTGAGTACATAATTTTCTTGGTTGGAAGAAGGTTTTGAGAAATTTTCAGAATTACGTAAGTTTTTTGATTTTTTGATAAATTTCGATTTCGTGCGAATATTCGAGTATATGTCTTAGAGTATATCATTTTCTTGGTTCGAATAAGTATTTGAGAAATTTTAACAATTTCGGACTTTTTTTTTATTTTTTGATAAATTTCTATTTCGTGCAATTATAAGAGTATGTGTCTTGAGTACATATGTTATCTTGGTTGGAAGAAGGTTTTGAGAAATTTTCAGAAATTACGTAAGTTTTTTGATTTTTTGATAAATTTCCGATTTCGTGCGAATATTCGAGTATATGTCTAGAGTACATCATTTCTTGGTTCGAATAAGTATTTGAGAAATTTTAACAATTTCGGACGTTTTTTTTTGATTTTTTGATAAATTTCTATTTCGTGCAATTATAAGAGTATGTGTCTTGAGTACATAATTTTCTTGGTTGGAAGAAGGTTTTGAGAAATTTTCAGAAATTACGTAAGTTTTTGATTTTTTGATAAATTTCGATTTCGTGCGAATATTCGAGTATATGTCTTGAGTATATCATTTTCTTGGTTCGAATAAGTATTTGAGAAATTTTAACAATTTCGGACGTTTTTTTTGATTTTTTGATAAATTTCTATTTCGTGCAATTATAAGAGTATGTGTCTTGAGTACATAATTTATCTTGGTTGGAAGAAGGTTTTGAGAAATTTTCAGAAATTACGTAAGTTTTTGATTTTTTGATAAATTTCGATTTCGTGCGAATATTCGAGTATATGTTTAGAGTACATCATTTTCTTGGTTCGAATAAGTATTTGAGAAATTTTAACAATTTCGGACGTTTTTTTTGATGTTTTTGATAAATTTCTATTTCGTGCAATTATAAGAGTATGTGTCTTGAGTACATTGTTATCTTGGTTGGAAGAAGGTTTTGAGAAATTTTCAGAAATTACGTAAGTTTTTTGATTTTTTGATAAATTTCGATTTCGTGCGAATATTCGAGTATATGTCTAGAGTACATCATTTTCTTGGTTCGAATAAGTATTTGAGAAATTTTAACAATTTCGGACGTTTTTTTGATTTTTTGATAAATTTCTATTTCGTGCAATTATAAGAGTATGTGTCTTGAGTACATAATTTTCTTGGTTGGAAGAAGGTTTTGAGAAATTTTCAGAAATTACGTAAGTTTTTTGATTTTTTGATAAATTTCGATTTCGTGCGAATATTCGAGTATATGTCTTGAGTAATCATTTTCTTGGTTCGAATAAGTATTTGAGAAATTTTAACAATTTCGGACGTTTTTTTTGATGTTTTGATAAATTTCTATTTCGTGCAATTATAAGAGTATGTGTCTTGAGTACATAATTTATCTTGGTTGGAAGAAGGTTTTGAGAAATTTTCAGAAATTACGTAAGTTTTTTGATTTTTGATAAATTTCGATTTCGTGCGAATATTCGAGTATATGTTTTGAGTATATCATTTTCTTGGTTCGAATAAGTATTTGAGAAATTTTAACAATTTCGGACGTTTTTTTTATTTTTTGATAAATTCTATTTCGTTGCAATTATAAGAGTATGTGTCTTGAGTACATAATTTATCTTGGTTGGAAGAAGGTTTTGAGAAATTTTCAGAAATTACGTAAGAGTTTTTTTGATTTTTTGATAAATTCGATTTTCGTCGGCGAATATTCGAAGTATATGTTTTGAGTATCATCATTTTCTTGGTTCGAATAAGTATTTGAGAAATTGATAACAATTTCGGACGTTTTTTTTGATGTTTTTGATAAATTTCTATTTCGTGCAATTCTAAGAGTATGTGTCTGAGTAACATTGTTATCTTGGTTGGAAAAGAGTTGTTTTGAGAAATTTTCAGAATTATGTAAGTTTTTTGATTTTTTGATAATTCGATTTCGTGCGAATATTCGAGTATTATGTTTGAGTATATCCTTTTCGGTTCGAATAAGTATTTGAGAAATTGTAACAATTTCGGACGTTTTTTTGATTTTTTGATCTTTCTATTTCGTGCAATTATAAGAGTATGTGTCTTGAGTACTGTTTTTTGGTTGGAAGAAGGTTTGAGAAATTTTCAGAAATTAATAAGTTTTTGATTTTTTGATAATTTCGATTTCGTGCGAATATTCGAGTATATGTCTTGAGTACCATTTCTTGTTCGAATAAGTTTTGAGAAATTTTAACAATTTCGGACGTTTTTTTTTTTTTGATAATTTCTATTTCGTGCAATTAAGAGATGTGTCTTGAGTACATTAATATTTGGTTGGAAGAAGGTTTTGAGAATTTTCAGAATTACGTAAGTTTTTTGATTTTTGATAAATTTCGATTTCGTGCGAATATTCGAGTATATGTCTTGAGTATAATCATTCTGGGTTCGAATAAGTATTTGAGAAATTTTAACATTTCGGACGTTTTTTTTTTTTTTGATAATTTCTTAT
>CAJQUN010001204.1:0-75672 GCA_907163345.1 Haberlea rhodopensis | reverse complement strand
TTTCGAATTAGTATTTGAGAAATTTTAACAATTTCGGACATTTTTTTTGATTTTTTGATAAATTTCTATTTTCGTGCAATTATAAGAGTATGTGTTCCTGAGTAAATAATTTTCTTGGTTGGAAGAATGTTTTGGAGAATTTTCAGAAATTACGTAAGTTTTTTTGATTTTTTGATAAATTTGATTTCGTACGAATTTCGTGTATATGTCTTGAGTATACATTTTTCTTGGTTCGAATAAGTATTTGAGAAATTTTAACAATTTCGGAAGTTTTTTTGATGTTTTGATAAATTTCTATTTCGTGCAATTATAAGATATGTGTCTTGAGACATATTTTCTTGGTCTGAAGAAGGTTTTGAGAAATTTCAGAATTACGTAAGTTTTTTTTTTTTTTAAATAATTTCGTTTTGTGCGAATATTCGAGTTATGTCTGAGTATATCATTTTCTTGGTTCGAATAAGTATTTGAGAAATTTTAACAATTTCGGACGGTTTTTGGATTTTTGATAAATTTCTATTTCGTGCAAATTATAAGAGTATGTGTCTTGAGTACATATTTTTTTGGTTGGAAGAAGGTTTTGAGAAATTTTCAGATTACGTAGGTTTTTGATTTTTTGATAAATTTCGTTTCGTGCGAATATCGATTATATGTCTGAGTATATCATTTTCTTGTTCGAAAAAGTATTTGAGAAATTTTAACAATTTCGGACGTTTTTTTGATGTTTTGATAAATTTCTATTTCTTGCAATTATAAGAATACATGTCTGGAGTACAAAATTTTCTTGGTTGGAAGAAGGTTTGAGAAATTTTCAGAATTACGTAAGTTTTTTGATTTTTGATAAATTTCGATGTTGTGCGAATATTCGAGTATATGTTGTTAGTACATCCTTTTCTTGGTTGATAAAGTTTGTGAGAAATTTTCACAATTCGGACGTTTTTTTTATTTTCTGATAAATTTTGATTTCGTGCGAATATTCGAATATTGTCATGAGTACATATTTCAAGGTTGGATAAGGTTTGTGTGAAATTTCACAATAACGGAACGTTTTTTTTTTTTTTAAATCGATAAATTTCGATTTCGAGAGATGCGAATATTCGAGGATGTTGTTTGAGTAAATAATTTTCTTTGTTGGAAGAAGGTTTTGAGGAAGGAAATTTTGGGAAATTAGGTAAGCGTTATTTTTTGATAAAATTCGATTTCGTGCGAATATTCGAGTAGAGTATAGTCCTGAGTACATCATTTCTTGGTTCGAATAAGTATTTGAGTAATATAACAATTTCAGACGTTTTTTGATTTTTTGATAAATTTCTATTCGTGTGCAATTATAAAAGTACGTGTTTTGAGTACATAATTTCTGGTTGGAAGAAAGTTTTGAGAAATTTTCAGAATTTTGTAAGTTTTTTGATTTTTGATAAATTTCGTTTTCGTGCGAATATTCGAGTATATGTCGCATACATCATTTTCTTGGTTCAAATAAGTATTGAGAAATTTTAACAATTTCGGCACGTTTTTTGATTTGTTGATAAATTTATATTTCGTGCAATTATAAGGTATGTGTCTTGAGTACATAATTATCTTTGTGGAGAAGGTTTGATAAATTTTCAGAAATTACGTAAGTTTTTTTGATTTTTTGATAAAATTTCGATTTCCGTGCGAATATTCGTATATGTCTTGAATACATCATTTTCTTGGTTCAAATAAGTATTTGAGAAATTTTAACAATTTCAGACGTTTTTTTTTGATTTTTTGATAAATTTCTATTTCATGCAATTATAGAGTATGTGTCTTGGGTAATAATTTTCTTGGTTGGAAGAGGTTTTGAGAAATTTTCAGAAATTACGTAGTTTTTTGATTTTTTGATAATTTCGATTCGTGCGAATATTCGTTGTATATGTCTTGAGTATATCATTTCTTGGTTCTTCGAATAAGTATTGAGAAACTTTTAACAATTTTGGACGTTTTTTGATGTTTTGAATGAATTTCTATTCGTGCAATTATAAAGAGTATGTGTCTGATAGTACATAATTTTCTTGGTTCGAAGAAGGTTTTTGAGAAATTTTCAGAATTACGTAAGTTTTTTGATTTTTTGATAAATTTTTGATTTCGTTTCGGAATATTCGAGTATATGTCTTGAGTATATCATTTCTTTGTACGAATAAGTTTTTGAGAAATTTTAACAATTTCGTATGTTTTTTTGATGTTTTTTATAAATTTCTATTTCGTGCAATTATAAGGGTATGTGTCTTGAGTACAAAATTTTCTTTGTTTGGAAGAAGGTTTTGAGAAATTTTCAAACATTACGTAAGTTTTTTTATTTTTTGATAAATTTCGATTTCGTGCGAATATTCGAGTATATATGTCTGGAGTATATCATTTTTTTTGGTTCGAATAAGTATTTGCGAAATATTAACAATTTTCGGACCGTTTTTTTGATGTTTTGATAAATTTTCTATTTCGTAGCAATTATAAGAGTATGTGTCTTGAGTAAATAATTTTCTTGGTTGGAAGAAGGTTTTGAGAAATTTTTAGAAATTACGTAGTTTTTTGATATTTTCATAATTTTTGATTTCGTGCGAATATTCGAGTATATGTTTTGAGTAAATCATTTTCTAGGTTGGATAAGTTTGTGCGAAATTTTACAATTACAGACGTTTTTTTTATTTTTCTTATAAATTTCGATCTCGTGCGAATATTAGAGTATGTGTATTGAGTACATAATTTTCTTTGTTGGAAGAAGGTTTTGAGCAATTTCGACAGTTACGTAAGTTTTTTGGTTTTTTTGATAAATTTTGATTTCGTGTGAATATTCGAGTACTGTGTCTTGAGTAAATAATTTTCTTTGTTGGAAAAAGGTTTTGAGAAATTTTGGAAATTAGGTAAGCTGTTTATTTTTTTGATAAAATTCTATTTCGTGCGAATATTCGAGTATATGTCTTGAGTACATCATTTTCATGGTTCAAATAAGTATTTGAGAAATTTTAAAAATTTCGGACATTTTTTGTTTTTTTGATAAATTTCTATTTCGTGCAATTATAAGAGTATGTGTCTTGAGTAAATACTTTTCTTGGTTGGAAGAAGGTTTTGAGAAATTTTCAGAATTACGTAGGTTTTTTGATATTTTGATAAATTTCTATTTCGTGCGAATATTCGAGTATATATGTCTTGAGTATATCAATTCTTGGTTCGAATAAGTATTTGTGAAATTTTAAAAATTTCGTACGTTTTTTTGATTTTTCTGATAAATTTCTATTTCGTGCAATTATTAGAGTATGTGTCTTGTGTAGATAATTTTCTTGGTTGGAAGAAGGTTTTGAGAAATTTTCAGAATTACGTAAGTTTTTTGTTTTTTTTGATAAATTTTTGTTTTCGTTGCGAATATTCGAGTATATGTTTTGAGCACATCATTTCTTGGTTTCAAATAAGTATTTGAGAAATTTTAACAATTTCGCACGTTTTATTGATTTTTTGATACATTTCTATTTCGTGTGCAATTATAAGAATATGTGTCTTGAGTACAAAATTTTCTTGGTTGGAAGAAGGTTTTGAGAAATTTTCAGAATTACGTAAGTTTTTCGATTTTTAGATAAATTTCGTTTTCGTGCTAATATTCGAGTATATGTCTTGAGTACATCATTTCTTGGTTCAAATAAGTATTTGAGAAATTTTAACAATTTCGGACGTTTTTTTGTTTTTTTGATAAATTTCTATTTCGTGCAATTATAAGAGTATGTGTCTGAGTAAATAATTTTCTTGGTTGGAAGAAAGTTTTTGAGAAATTTTCAGAAATTACGTAAGTTTTTTTGATTTTTTGAAAATTTCGATTCGTGCGAATATTCGAGTATATATGTTTTGAGTATATCATTTTCTTGGTTCGAATAAGTATTTTGAAATTTTACAATTTCGGACTTTTTTTTTGAGTTTTTGATAAATTTCTATTTTCGTGCAATATAAGAGTATGTGTCTTGAGTACATAATTTTCTTGGTTGGAAGAAAGTATTGAGAAATTTTGAGAAATAACGTAAGTTTTTTTATTTTTTGATAAATTTCGATTTCGTGTGAATATTCGAGTATATGTCTTGAGTATATCATTCTCTTGGTTCGAATAAGTATTTGAGCAATTTTTAACAATTTCGGACGTTTTTTTGATGTTTTGATAAATTTCTATTTCTGCAATTATAAGAGTACATGTCTTGAGTACAAATTTTTCTTTGGTTGGAAAAAGGTTTTGAGAAATTTTCAGAATTACGTAAGTTTTTTTGATTTTTTGATAAATTCGTTTTCGTTGCGAATATTCTAGTATATGTCTTTAGTACATCTTTATTGGTTTGATAAAGTTTGTGAGAAATTTTCACAATTACGGACGTTTTTTTTTATTTTCTGATAAATTTCGATTTCGTGCGAATATTTGAATATTTGTCATAAGTACATCCTTTCAAAGTTCGATTAAAGTTTGTGCGAAATTTTACCCAATTACGGACAGTTTTTTTTATTTTCTGATAAATTTTGATTTCGTGCTAATATTCGAGTATATGTTCTTGAATACATCATTTTCATGGTTTCAAATAAGTATTTGAGAAATTTTAACAATTTCGGACGTTTTTTTGATTTTTTGATAAATTTCTATTTCGTCCAATTATAAGAGTATTTCTCTTGAGTTCATAATTATCTTGGTTGGAAGAAAAGTTTTCAGAAATTTTAAGAATTACATAAGTTTTTGATTTTTTGATAAATTTCGATTTTCGTGCGAATATTCGTATATGTCCTTGAGTACATCATTTTCTTGGTTCCAATAAATATTTGAGAAATTTTAACAATTTCGGACGTTTTTTTTTGATAAATTCTATTTCGTGCAATTATAAGAGTATGTGTCTTGTGTAAATAATTTTCTTGGTTGGAAAGAAGGTTTTGAGAAATTTTCAGAAATTACGTAAGTTTTTGATTTTTGATAAATTTTGATTTTCGTGCGAATATTCGAGTATATGTCTTGAGTATATCATTTTATTGGTTCGAACTAAGTATTTGAGAACCTTTTAAAATTTCGGACGTTTTTTTGATGTTTTGATGAATTTCTATTTCCGTGCCAATTATAAGAGTATGTAGTCTGAGTACATAATTTTCTCGGTTGGAAGAAGGTTTGAGAAATTTTCAGAATTACATTAAAGGTTTTTTTTTTTGATTTTTTGCATAAATTTTCGTTTTCGTGCGAATTATTCGAGTATATGTCTTGCGTAATCATTTTTCTTGATTCGAATAATTGTATTCAGAAATCCTTTAACAATTTCGGACGTTTTTTATTTGTTTAGATACAACTTCTATTTCTACAATTATAAGAGTATGTGTGTTGAGTACATGGTTTATCTTGTTGGAAGAAAGTGTTAGGGAAATTTTCAGAATTCGTAAGTTTTTTTGATTTTTTTGATAAATTTCGTTTTCGTGCGAATATTCGAGTATATGTTCTTGAGCACATCATTTCTTGGTTCAAATAAGGATTGAGAAATTTTAACAATTTCGGACGATTTTTTGATGTTTTGATGAATTTCTATTTCGTGGCAATTATAAAAGTATGTGTCTGGAGTACATAATTTTCTTGGTTGGAAGAAGGTTTTGATAAATTTTCAGAAATTACGTAAGTTTTTTGATTTTTTTGATAAATTTCGATTTCGTGCGAATATTCGAGTATATGTTTTGAGTATATCATTTTCTTGGTTCGAATAAGTATTTGAGAAATTTTAACAATTTCGGGCCTTTTTTTGATGTTTTGATAAATTTCTATTTCTTGCAATTATAAGAGTATGTGTGTGTTGAGTACATAATTTTCTTGGTTGGAAGAATGTTTTGAGAAATTTTCAGATTTACGTAAGTTTTTTGATTTTTTGATAAATTTCGTTTTCGTGCGAATATTCGAGTATATATGTCTTGAGTATATCATTTTCTTGGTTCGAATAAGTATTTGTGAAATTTTAACAATTTCGGACGTTTTTTTGATTTTTTTGATAAATTTCAATTTCGTGCATTTATAAGAGTATGTGTCTTGAGTAGATAATTTTTTGGTTGGAAGAAGGTTTTGAGAAATTTTCAGAATTACGTAAGTTTTTGATTTTTTGATAAATTTCGTTTTCATGCGAATATTCGAGTATATGTCTTGAGCACATCATTTTCTTGGATCAAATAAGTATTTGAGAAATTTTAACAATTTCGGACGTGTTTTTTATTTTTTTGATAAATTTCTATTTCGTGCAATTATAAGAATATGTGTCTTGAGTACAAAATTTTCTTGGTTGGAAGATGGTTTTGAGAAATTTTCAGAATTACGTAAGTTTTTTGATTTTTTGATAATTTCGTTTTCGTGCGAATATTCGAATATATGTCATGAGTACATCCTTTCAAGGTTGGATAAAGTTTGTGCGAAATTTTCACAATTACGGACGTTTTTTTATTTTCTGATAAATTTTGATTTCGTGCGAATATTCGATTATGTGTCTTGAGTAAATAATTTTCTTTGTTTGAAGAAAGTTTTGAGGAAATTTTGGAAATTAGATAAGTAGTTTATTTAAATTTCGATTTCGTGCGAATATTCGAGTATATGTTCTGAGTACATCATTTTCTTGGTTCGAATAAGTATTTGAGAAATATTAACAATTTCGGACGTTTTTTTGATTTTTTGATAATTTCTATTTCGTGCAATTATAAGAGTATGTGTCTTGTGTAAATAATTTCTTGGTTGGAACAAAGTTTTGAGAAATTTTCAAAAATTACGTAAGTTTTTTGAGTTTTTGATAAATTTTGATTTCGTGCGAATATTCGAGTATATGTCTTGAGTATATCATTTTCTTGGTTCGAATAAGTATTTGAGAAATTTTAAAAATTTCGGACCCTTTTTTGATGTTTTGGTAAATTTCTATTTCGTGCAATTATAAGAGTATGTGTCTTGAGTATATAATTTCTTGGTTGGAAGAAGGTTTTGAGAAATTTTCAGAAATTACGTAAGTTTTTTGATTTTTTGATAAATTTCGATTTCGTGCGAATATTGGAGTATATGTCTTCAGTACATCATTTTCTTGGTTCAAATAAGTATTTGAGAAATTTTAACAATTTCGGACGTTTTTTTGATGTTTTGATAAACTTCTATTTCTTGCAATTATAAGAGTATATGTTGAGTACATAATTTTCTTGGTTGGAAGAAAGTTTGAGAAATTTTTAGAATTACGTAAGTTTTTTAATTTTTTGATAAATTTCGTTTTCGTGCGAATATTCGATTATATGTCTTCAGTACATCCTTTTCTTGGTTTGATAAAGTTTGTGGGAAATTTTCACAATTACGGACGTTTTTTTTATTTTCTGATAAATTTCGATTTCGTGCGAATATTCGAATATATGTCATGGGTACATCCTTTCAAGGTTGGATAAAGTTTGTGCGAAATTTTCACAATTACGAACGTTTTTTTATTTTCTGATAAATTTCGATTTCGTGCGAATATTCGAGTATGTTTCTTGAGTAATAATTTTCTTTGTTGGAAGAAGGTTTTGAGGAAATTTTGGAAATTAGGTAAGCTGTTTATTTTTTTGATAAATTTCGATTTCGTGCGAATATTCAAGTATATGTCCTGTGTACATCGCTTTCTTGGTTGGAATAAGTATTTGAGAAATATTAACAATTTCGGACGTTTTTTTGATTTTTTGATAAATTTCTATTTCGTGCAATTATAAGAATATGTGTTTTGAGTACATAATTTTCTTGGTTGGAAGAAAGTTTGAGATTCAGAATTTCGTAAGTTTTTTGATTTTTTGATAAATTTCGTTTTCGTGCGAATATTCGTGTATATGTCTTGAATACATCATTTTCTTGGCAATTTCAGACGTTTTTTTTTTTTTTTCATAAATTTCTATTTCGTGCAATTATAAGAGTATGTGTCTTAAGTACATAATTTTCTTGGTTGGAAGAAGGTTTTGAGAAATTTTCAAAATTACGTAAGTTTTTGATTTTTTTGATAAATTTAGTTTTCGTGCGAATATTCGAGTATATGTCTTGAGTACATCATTTTCTAGGTTCAAATAAGTAATTCTGAAATTTTAACAATTTCGGCCGTTTTTTTGATTTTTTGATAAATTTATATTTCTTGCAATTAAAATAGTATGTGTCTTGAGTAAATAATTTTCTTGGTTGGATGAAGGTTTTGAGAAATTATCAGAAATTACGTAAGTTTTTTGATTTTTTGATAAATTTCGATTTTGTGCGAATATTCGAGTATATATCTTGAGTACATCATTTTCTTGGTTCAAATAAGTAATTTGAGAAATTTTAACAATTTCGGACGTTTTTTTGATTTTTTGATAAATTTCTATTTCGTGCAATTATAAGAGTATGTGTTTTGAGTACATAATTATCTTGGTTGGAAGAAGGTTTTGAGAAATTTTCAGAAATTACGTAAGTTTTTTTATTTTTTGATAATTTTCTATTTCGTGCGAATATTCGAGTATATGTATTGAGTATATCATTTTCTAGGTTGGATAAAGTTTGTGCGAAATTTTTACAATTACGGACGTTTTTTTTATTTTCTGATAAATTTCGATTTCGTGCGAATATTAGAGTATGTGTATTGAGTACATAATTTTCTTGGTTGGAAGAAGATTTTGAGCAAATTCGGGAAATCACGTAAGTTTTTTGTTTTTTTGATAAATTTCGATTTCGTGCGAATATTCGAGTATATGTCTTTAGTACATCCTTTTCTTGGATTGATAAAGTTTGTGAGAAATTTTCACAATTACGGATGTTTTTTTTATTTTCTGATAAAGTTTGATTTCATGCGAATATTAGAATATATGTCATGAGTACATCCTTTTCTAGGTAGGATAAAGTTTGTGCGAAATTTTCACAATTACGGACGTTTTTTTTTTCTGATAAATTTCGATTCGTGCGAATATTCGAGTATGTGTATTGAGTAAATAATTTTCTTTGTTCGAAGAAGGTTTGAGAAATTTTGGAAATTAGGTAAGCTGTTTATTTTTTTGATAAATTTCGATTTCGTGCGAATATTCGAGTATATGTCTTGAGTACATCATTTTCTTGGTTCGAATAAGAATTTGAGAAATATTAACAATTTCGGACGTTTTTTTGATTTTTTGATAAATTTCTTTTTCGTGCAATTATAAGAGTGTGTCTTGAGTAAATAACTTTCTTGGTTGGAAGAAGGTTTTGAGGAAATTACTTAAGTTTTTTGATTTTTGTATAAATTTCGATTCGTGCGAATATTCGAGTATATGTCTTGAGTATATCATTTTCTTGGTTCAAATAAGTATTTGAGAAATTTTAACAATTTCGGATGTTTTTTTAATTTTTTGATAAATTTCTATTTCTTGCAATTAAAAGAGTATGTGTCTTGAGTTCAAAATTTTCTTTGTTGGAAGAAGGTTTTGAGAAATTTTAGAACGTAAGTCTTTTGATTTTTGATAAATTTCGTTTTCGTGCGAATATTCGAGTATATGTTTTTAGTACATCATTTCTTGGTTTGATAAAGTTTGGTGAGAAATTTTAACAATTACGGACATTTTTTTTATTTTCTGATAAATTTCGATTTCGTGCGAATATTCGAGTATGTGTCTTGAGTAAATAAATTTTTTTGTTGGAAGAAGGTTTTGAGGAAAGTTGGGAAATTAGGTAAGCTGTTTATTTTTTTGATAAATTTCGATGTCGTGCGAATATTCGAGTATATGTCCTGAATACAACATTTTCTTGGTTCGAATAAGTATTTGAGAAATATTAACAATTTTAGACGTTTTTTTGATTTTTTGATAAATTTCTATTTCGTGCAATTTAAGAGTATGTGTCTTGTGTAAATAATTTTCTTGGTTGGAACAAAGTTTTGAGAAATTTTCAGAAATTACGTAAGTTTTTTGAGTTTTTGATAAATTTTGATTTCGTGCGAATATTCGAGTATATGTCTTGAGTATATCATTTTCTTGGTTCGAATAAGTATTTGAGAAATTTTAAAAATTTCGGACGCTTTTTGATGTTTTGGTAAATTTCTATTCGTGCAATTATAAGAGCATGTGTCTTTAGTATATAATTTTCTTCGTTGGAAGAAGGTTTTGAGCAATTTTCAGAAATTACGTAAGTTTTTTGATTTTTTGATAAATTTCGATTTCGTGCGAATATTCGAGAATATGTCTTCAGTACATCATTTTCTTGGTTCAAATAAGTATTTGAGAAATTTTAACAATTTCGGACGTTTTTTTTGATGCTTTGATAAACTTCTATTTCTTGCAATTATAAGAGTATATGTTGAGTACATAATTTTCTTGGTTGGAAGAAAGTTTTGAGAAATTTTTAGAATTACGTAAGTTTTTTAATTTTTTGATAAATTTCGTTTTCGTGCGAATATTCGAGTATATGTCTTTAGTACATCCTTTTCTTGGTTTGATAAAGTTTGAGGGAAATTTTCACAATTACGGACTTTTTTTTATTTCCTGATAAATTTCGATTTCGTGCGAATATTCGAATATATGTCATGAGTACATCCTTTCAAGGTTGGATAAAGTTTGTGCGAAATTTTAACAATTTCGGACGTTTTTTTGATTTTTTGATAAATTTCTATTTCGTGCAATTATAAGAGTATGTGTCTTGTGTAAATAATTTTCTTGTTTGGAAGAAGGTTTTGAGAAATTTTCAGAAATTACGTAAGTTTTTTTATTTTTTGATAAATTTCGTTTTCGTGCGAATATGCGAGTATATGTCTTAAGTACATCATTTTCTCGGTTCTAATAAGTATTTGAGAAATTTTAACAATTTCGGACGTTTTTTTGATTTTTTGATAAATTTCTATTTCGTGCATTTATAAGAGTATGTGTCTTTTGTAAATAATTTTCTTGGTTGGAAGAATGTTTTGAGAAATTTTCAGAAATTACATAAATTTTTGATTTTTTGATAAATTTCGATTTCGTGCGAATATTCGAGTATATGTCTTGAATACATCATTTTCTTGGTTCAAGTAAGTATTTGAGAAATTTTAACAATTTCAAACGTTTTTTTGATTTTTTGATAAATTTCTATTTCGTGCAATTATAAGAGTATGTGTTTTGAGTACATAATTATCTTTGTTGGATGAAGGTTTTGAGAAATTTTCAAAAATTACGTAATTTTTTTGATTTTTTGATAAATTTCGATTTCGTGCAAATATTAGTATATGTCTTGAATACATCATTTTCTTGGTTCAAATAAGTATTTGAGAAATTTTAACAATTTTGGACTTTTTTTTTATTTTTTGATAAATTTCTATTTCGTGCAATTATAAGAGCATCTGTCTTGTGTAAATAATTTTCTTGGTTGGAAGAAGGTTTTGAGAAATTTCAGAAATTACGTAAGTTTTTTGATTTTTTGATAAATTTCGTTTTCGTGCGAATATTCGAGTATATGTCTTGAGTACATCATTTTCTTGGTTCAAATAAGTATTTGAGAAATTTTAACAATTTCGGACGTTTTTTTTGATTTTTTGATAAATTTCTATTTCGTACAATTATAAGAGTATGTGTCTTGTGTAAATAATTTTCTTAGTTGGAACAAAGTTTTGAGAAATTTTCAGAAATTACGTAAGTTTTTTGAGTTTTTGATAAATTTTGATTTCGTGCGAATATTCGAGTATATGTCTTGAGTATATCATTTTCTTGGTTCGAATAAGTATTTGAGAAATTTTAAAAATTTCGGACGCTTTTTTGATGTTTTGGTAAATTTCTATTTCGTGCAATTATAAGAGTATGTGTCTTGAGTATATAATTTTCTTGGTTGGAAGAAGGTTTTGAGAAATTTTCAGAAATTACGTAAGTTTTTTGATTTTTTGATAAATTTCGATTTCGTGCGAATATTGGAGTATATGTCTTCAGTACATCATTTTCTTGGTTCAAATAAGTATTTGAGAAATTTTAACAATTTCGGACGTTTTTTTGATGTTTTGATAAACTTCTATTTCTTGCAATTATAAGAGTATATGTTGAGTACATAATTTTCTTGGTTGGAAGAAAGTTTTGAGAAATTTTTAGAATTACGTAAGTTTTTTAATTTTTTGATAAATTTCGTTTTCGTGCGAATATTCGATTATATGTCTTCAGTACATCCTTTTCTTGGTTTGATAAAGTTTGTGGGAAATTTTCACAATTACGGACGTTTTTTTTATTTTCTGATAAATTTCGATTTCGTGCGAATATTCGAATATATGTCATGGGTACATCCTTTCAAGGTTGGATAAAGTTTATGCGAAATTTTCACAATTACGAACGTTTTTTTTATTTTCTGATAAATTTCGATTTCGTGCGAATATTCGAGTATGTTTCTTGAGTAAATAATTTTCTTTGTTGGAAGAAGGTTTTGAGGAAATTTTGGAAATTAGGTAAGCTGTTTATTTTTTGATAAATTTCGATTTCGTGCGAATATTCAAGTATATGTCCTGTGTACATCGCTTTCTTGGTTGGAATAAGTATTTGAGAAATATTAACAATTTCGGACGTTTTTTTGATTTTTTGATAAATTTCTATTTCGTTGCAATTATAAGAATATGTGTTTTGAGTACATAATTTTCTTGGTTGGAAGAAAGTTTTGAGATTCAGAATTTCGTAAGTTTTTTGATTTTTTGATAAATTTCGTTTTCGTGCGAATATTCGTGTATATGTCTTGAATACATCATTTTCTTGGTTCAAATAAGTATTTGAGAAATTTTAACAATTTCAGACGTTTTTTTTTTTTTCATAAATTTCTATTTCGTGCAATTATAAGAGTATGTGTCTTAAGTACATAATTTTCTTGGTTGGAAGAAGGTTTTGAGAAATTTTCAAAATTACGTAAGTTTTTGATTTTTTTGATAAATTTAGTTTTCGTGCGAATATTCGAGTATATGTCTTGAGTACATCATTTTCTAGGTTCAAATAAGTAATTCTGAAATTTTAACAATTTCGGCCGTTTTTTTGATTTTTTGATAAATTTATATTTCTTGCAATTAAAATAGTATGTGTCTTGAGTAAATAATTTTCTTGGTTGGATGAAGGTTTTGAGAAATTATCAGAAATTACGTAAGTTTTTTGATTTTTTGATAAATTTCGATTTCGTGCGAATATTCGAGTATATATCTTGAGTACATCATTTTCTTGGTTCAAATAAGTAATTTCAGAAATTTTAACAATTTCGGACGTTTTTTTGATTTTTTGATAAATTTCTATTTCGTGCAATTATAAGAGTATGTGTTTTGAGTACATAATTATCTTGGTTGGAAGAAGGTTTTGAGAAATTTTCAGAAATTACGTAAGTTTTTTTATTTTTTGATAATTTTCTATTTCGTGCGAATATTCGAGTATATGTATTGAGTATATCATTTTCTAGGTTGGATAAAGTTTGTGCGAAATTTTTACAATTACGGACGTTTTTTTTATTTTCTGATAAATTTCGATTTCGTGCGAATATTAGAGTATGTGTATTACGTACATAATTTTCTTGGTTGGAAGAAGGTTTTGAGCAAATTCGGGAAATCACGTAAGTTTTTTGTTTTTTTGATAAATTTCGATTTCGTGCGAATATTCGAGTATATGTCTTTAGTACATCCTTTTCTTGGATTGATAAGTTTGTGAGAAATTTTCACAATTACGGATGTTTTTTTTATTTTCTGATAAATTTTGATTTCATGCGAATATTAGAATATATGTCATGAGTACATCCTTTTCTAGGTAGGATAAAGTTTGTGCGAAATTTTCACAATTACGGACGTTTTTTTTTTTCTGATAAATTTCGATTCGTGCGAATATTCGAGTATGTGTATTGAGTAAATAATTTTCTTTGTTCGAAGAAGGTTTGAGAAATTTTGGAAATTAGGTAAGCTGTTTATTTTTTTGATAAATTTCGATTTCGTGCGAATATTCGAGTATATGTCTTGAGTACATCATTTTCTTGGTTCGAATAAGAATTTGAGAAATATTAACAATTTCGGACGTTTTTTTTGATTTTTTGATAAATTTCTTTTTCGTGCAATTATAAGAGTGTGTCTTGAGTAAATAACTTTCTTGGTTGGAAGAAGGTTTTGAGATATTTTTAGAAATTACTTAAGTTTTTTGATTTTTGTATAAATTTCGATTTCGTGCGAATATTCGAGTATATGTCTTGAGTATATCATTTTCTTGGTTCAAATAAGTATTTGAGAAATTTTAACAATTTCGGACGTTTTTTTACTTTTTTGATAAATTTCTATTTCTTGCAATTAAAAGAGTATGTGTCTTGTGTAAATAATTTTCTTAGTTGGAACAAAGTTTTGAGAAATTTTCAGAAATTACGTAAGTTTTTTGAGTTTTTGATAAATTTTGATTTCGTGCGAATATTCGAGTATATGTCTTGAGTATATCATTTTCTTGGTTCGAATAAGTATTTGAGAAATTTTAAAAATTTCGGACGCTTTTTTGATGTTTTGGTAAATTTCTATTTCGTGCAATTATAAGAGTATGTGTCTTGAGTATATAATTTTCTTGGTTGGAAGAAGGTTTTGAGAAATTTTCAGAAATTACGTAAGTTTTTTTATTTTTTGATAAATTTCGATTTCGTGCGAATATTCTAGTATATGTCTTCAGTACATCATTTCTTGGTTCAAATTAGTATTTGAGAAATTTTAACAATTTCGGACGTTTTTTTGATGTTTTGATAAACTTCTATTTCTTGCAATTATAAGAGTATATGTTGAGTACATAATTTTCTTGGTTGGAAGAAAGTTTTGAGAAATTTTTAGAATTACGTAAGTTTTTTAATTTTTTGATAAATTTCGTTTTCGTGCGAATATTCGAATATATGTCATGGGTACATCCTTTCAAGGTTGGATAAAGTTTGTGCGAAATTTTCACAATTACGGACGTTTTTTTATTTTCTGATAAATTTCGATTTCGTTCGAATATTCGAGTATGTGTCTTGAGTAAATAATTTTCTTTGTTGGAAGAAGGTTTTGAGGAAATTTTGGAAATTAGGTAAGCTGTTTATTTTTTTGATAAATTACGATTTCGTGCGAATATTCGAGTATATGTCCTGTGTACATCGCTTTTTGGTTGGAATAAGTATTTGAGAAATATTAACAATTTCGGACGTTTTTTTGATTTTTTGATAAATTTCTATTTCGTGCAATTATAAGAGTATGTGTTTTGAGTACATAATTTTCTTGGTTAGAAGAAAGTTTTGAGAAATCTTCAGAATTTCGTAAGTTTTTTGATTTTTTGATAAATTTCGTTTTCGTGCGAATATTCGTGTATATGTCTTGAATACATCATTTTCTTGGTTCAAATAAGTATTTGAGAAATTTTAACAATTTCGGACGTTTTTTTTTATTTTTTGATAAATTTCTATTTCGTGCAATTATAAGAGTATGTGTCTTGAGTACAAAATTTTCTTGGTTGGAAGAAGGTTTTGAGAAATTTTTAGAATTACGTAAGTTTTTTGATTTTTTGATAAATTTCGTTTTCGTGCGAATATTCGAGTATATGTCTTTAGTACATCCTTTTCTTGGTTTGATAAAGTTTGTGGGAAATTTTCACAATTACGGACTTTTTTTTATTTCATGGTAAATTTCGATTTCGTGCGAATATTCGAATATATGTCATGAGTACATCCTTTCAAGGTTGGATAAAGTTTGTGCGAAATTTTAACAATTTCGGACGTTTTTTTTGATTTTTTTGATAAATTTCTATTTCGTGCAATTATAAGAGTATGTGTCTTGTGTAAATAATTTTCTTGATTGGAAGGAGGTTTTGAGAAATTTTCAGAAATTACGTAAATTTTTTGATTTTTTGATAAATTTTGATTTCGTGCGAATATTCGAGTATATGTCTTAAATACATCATTTTCTTGGTTCAAGTAAGTATTTGAGAAATTTTAACAATTTCGGACGTTTTTTTGATATTTTGATTAATTTCTATTTCGTGCAATTATAAGAGTATGCGTTTTGAGTACATAATTATCTTTGTTGTATGAAGGTTTTGAGAAATTTTCAGAAATTACGTAATTTTTTTGATTTTTTGATAAATTTCGATTTCTTGCAAATATTAGTATATGTCTTGAATACATCATTTTCTTGGTTCAAATAAGTATTTGAGAAATTGAAACAATTTCGGACTTTTTTTTTTATTTTTTGATAAATTTCTATTTCGTGCAATTATAAGAGTATCCGTCTTGTGTAAATAATTTTCTTGGTTGGAAGAAGGTTTTGAGAAATTTTCAGAAATGACGTAAGTTTTTTTTTTTTTTTGATAAATTTCGTTTTCATGCGAATATTCGAGTATATGTATTGAGCACATCATTTTCTTGGTTCGAATAAGTATTTGAGAAATTTTAACAATTTCGGGACATTTTTTTGATGTTTTGATAAATTTTTATTTCGTGCAATTATAAGAGTATATGTCTTGAGTACATAATTATCCTGGTAGGAAGAAGGTTTTGAGAAATTTTCAGAAATTACGTAAGTTTTTTTATTTTTTGATAATTTTCTATTTCGTGCGAATATTCGAGTATATGTATTGAGTACATCATTTTCTAGGTTGGATAAAGTTTGTGCGAAATTTTTACAATTACGGACGTTTTTTTTATTTTCTGATAAATTTCGATTTCGTGCGAATATTAGAGTATGTGTATTGAGTACATAATTTTCTTGGTTGGAAGAAGGTTTTGAGCAAATTCGGGAAATCACGTAAGTTTTTTGTTTTTTTGATAAATTTCGATTTCGTGCGAATATTCGAGTATACGTCTTAAGTACATCCTTTTCTTGGATTGATAAAGTTTGTGAGAAATTTTCACAATTACGGATGTTTTTTTTATTTTCTGATAAATTTTGATTTCATGCGAATATTAGAATATATGTAATGAGTACATCCTTTTCTAGGTTGGATAAAGTTTGTGCGAAATTTTCACAATTACGGACGTTTTTTTTTTCTGATAAATTTCGATTCGTGCGAATATTCGAGTATGTGTATTGAGTAAATAATTTTCTTTGTTCGAAGAAGGTTTGAGAAATTTTGGAAATTAGGTAAGCTGTTTATTTTTTTGATAAATTTCGATTTCGTGCGAATATCCGACTATATGTCTTGAGTACATCATTTTCTTGGTTCGAATAAGAATTTGAGAAATATTAACAATTTCGGACGTTTTTTTGATTTTTTGATAAATTTCTATTTCGTGCAATTATAATAGTGTGTCTTGAGTAAATAATTTTCTGTGTTGGAAGAAGGTTTTGAGATATTTTTAGAAATTACTTAAGTTTTTTGATTTTTGTATAAATTTCGATTTCGTGCGAATATTCGAGTATATGTCTTGAGTATATCATTTTCTTGGTTCAAATAAGTATTTGAGAAATTTTAACAATTTCGGACGTTTTTTTGATTTTTTGATAAATTTCTATTTCTTGCAATTAAAAGAGTATGTGTCTTGAGTACAAAATTTTCTTTGTTGGAAGAAGGTTTTGAGAAATTTTTAGAACGTAAGTTTTTTGATATTTTGATAAATTTCGTTTTCGTGCGAATATTAGAGTATATGTTTTTAGTACATCATTTTCTTGGTTTGATAAAGTTTGTGAGAAATTTTAACAATTACGGACGTTTTTTTTTATTTTCTGATAAATTTCGATTTCGTGCGAATATTCGAGTATGTGTCTTGAGTAAATAATTTTCTTTGTTGGAAGAAGGTTTTGAGGAAATTTGGGAAATTAGGTAAGCTGTTTATTTTTTTGATAAATTTCGATGTCGTGCGAATATTCGAGTATATGTCCTGAGTACCACATTTTCTTGGTTCGAATAAGTATTTGAGAAATATTAACAATTTTGGACGTTTTTTTTGATTTTTTGATAAATTTCTATTTCGTGCAATTATAAGAGTATGTGTCTTGTGTAAATAATTTTCTTGGTTGGAACAAAGTTTTGAGAAATTTTCAGAAATTACGTAAGTTTTTTGAGTTTTTGATAAATTTTGATTTCGTGCAAATATTCGAGTATATGTCTTGAGTATATCATTTTCTTGGTTCGAATAAGTAATTGAGAAATTTTAAAAATTTCGGACGCATTTTTGATGTTTTGGTAAATTTCTATTTCGTGCAATTATAAGAGTATGTGTCTTGAGTATATAATTTTCTTGGTTGGAAGAAGGTTTTGAGCAATTTTCAGAAATTACGTAAGTTTTTTGATTTTTTGATAAATTTCGATTTCGTGCGAATATTCGAGAATATGTCTTCAGTACATCATTTTCTTGGTTCAAATAAGTATTTGAGAAATTTTAACAATTTCGGACGTTTTTTGATGCTTTGATAAACTTCTATTTCTTGCAATTATAAGAGTATATGTTGAGTACATAATTTTCTTGGTTGGAAGAAAGTTTTGAGAAATTTTTAGAATTATGTAAGTTTTTTAATTTTTTGATAAATTTCGTTTTCGTGCGAATATTCGAGTATATGTCTTTAGTACATCCTTTTCTTGGTTTGATAAAGTTTGAGGGAAATTTTCACAATTACGGACTTTTTTTTATTTCCTGATAAATTTCGATTTCGTGCGAATATTCGAATATATGTCATGAGTACATCCTTTCAAGGTTGGATAAAGTTTGTGCGAAATTTTAACAATTTCGGACGTTTTTTTTGATTTTTTGATAAATTTCTATTTCGTGCAATTATAAGAGTATGTGTCTTGTGTAAATAATTTTCTTGGTTGGAAGAAGGTTTTGAGAAATTTTCAGAAATTACGTAAGTTTTTTTTTTTTGATAAATTTCGTTTTCGTGCGAATATTCGAGTATATGTCTTAAGTACATCATTTTCTCGGTTCTAATAAGTATTTGAGAAATTTTAACAAATTTCGGACGTTTTTTTGATTTTTTGATAAATTTCTATTTCGTGCATTTATAAGAGTATGTGTCTTGTGTAAATAATTTTCTTGGTTGGAAGAATGTTTTGAGAAATTTTCAGAAATTACATAAATTTTTTGATTTTTTGATAAATTTCGATTTCGTGCGAATATTCGAGTATATGTCTTGAATACATCATTTTCTTGGTTCAAGTAAGTATTTGAGAAATTTTAACAATTTCGGACGTTTTTTTTGATTTTTTGATAAATTTCTATTTCGTGCAATTATAAGAGTATGTGTTTTGAGTACATAATTATCTTTGTTGGATGAAGGTTTTGAGAAATTTTCAAAAATTACGTAATTTTTTTGATTTTTTGATAAATTTCGATTTGGTGCAAATATTAGTATATGTCTTGAATACATCATTTTCTTGGTTCAAATAAGTATTTGAGAAATTTTAACAATTTTGGACTTTTTTTTATTTTTTGATAAATTTCTATTTCGTGCAATTATAAGAGCATCTGTCTTGTGTAAATAATTTTCTTGATTGGAAGAAGGTTTTGAGAAATTTCAGAAATTACGTAAGTTTTTTGATTTTTTGATAAATTTCGTTTTCGTGCGAATATTCGAGTATATGTCTTGAGTACATCATTTTCTTGGTTCAAATAAGTATTTGAGAAATTTTAACAATTTCGGACGTTTTTTTGATTTTTTGATAAATTTATATTTCGTACAATTATAAGAGTATGTGTCTTGTGTAAATAATTTTCTTAGTTGGAACAAAGTTTTGAGAAATTTTCAGAAATTACGTAAGTTTTTTGAGTTTTTGATAAATTTTGATTTCGTGCGAATATTCGAGTATATGTCTTGAGTATATCATTTTCTTGGTTCGAATAAGTATTTGAGAAATTTTAAAAATTTCGGACGCTTTTTTGATGTTTTGGTAAATTTCTATTTCGTGCAATTATAAGAGTATGTGTCTTGAGTATATAATTTTCTTGGTTGGAAGAAGGTTTTGAGAAATTTTCAGAAATTACGTAAGTTTTTTGATTTTTTGATAAATTTCGATTTCGTGCGAATATTCGAGTATATGTCTTCAGTACATCATTTTCTTGGTTCAAATAAGTATTTGAGAAATTTTAACAATTTCGGACGTTTTTTTTGATGTTTTGATAAACTTCTATTTCTTGCAATTATAAGAGTATATGTTGAGTACATAATTTTCTTGGTTGGAAGAAAGTTTTGAGAAATTTTTAGAATTACGTAAGTTTTTTTAATTTTTTGATAAATTTCGTTTTCGTGCGAATATTCGAATATATGTCATGGGTACATCCTTTCAAGGTTGGATAAAGTTTGTGCGAAATTTTCACAATTACGGACGTTTTTTTTATTTTCTGATAAATTTCGATTTCGTGCGAATATTCGAGTATGTGTCTTGAGTAAATAATTTTCTTTGTTGGAAGAAGGTTTTGAGGAAATTTTGGAAATTAGGTAAGCTGTTTATTTTTTTGATAAATTACGATTTCGTGCGAATATTCGAGTATATGTCCTGTGTACATCGCTTTTTTGGTTGGAATAAGTATTTGAGAAATATTAACAATTTCGGACGTTTTTTTTGATTTTTTGATAAATTTCTATTTCGTGCAATTATAAGAGTATGTGTTTTGAGTACATAATTTTCTTGGTTAGAAGAAAGTTTTGAGAAATTTTCAGAATTTCGTAAGTTTTTTGATTTTTTGATAAATTTCGTTTTCGTGCGAATATTCGTGTATATGTCTTGAATACATCATTTTCTTGGTTCAAATAAGTATTTGAGAAATTTTAACAATTTCGGACGTTTTTTTTTTATTTTTTGATAAATTTCTATTTCGTGCAATTATAAGAGTATGTGTCTTGAGTACAAAATTTTCTTGGTTGGAAGAAGGTTTTGAGAAATTTTTAGAATTACATAAGTTTTTTGATTTTTTGATAAATTTCGTTTTCGTGCGAATATTCGAGTATATGTCTTTAGTACATCATTTTCTTGGTTTGATAAAGTTTGTGGGAAATTTTCACAATTACGGACTTTTTTTTATTTCATGATAAATTTCGATTTCGTGCGAATATTCGAATATATGTCATGAGTACATCCTTTCAAGGTTGGATAAAGTTTGTGCGAAATTTTAACAATTTCGGACGTTTTTTTGATTTTTTTGATAAATTTCTATTTCGTGCAATTATAAGAGTATGTGTCTTGTGTAAATAATTTTCTTGGTTGGAAGAAGGTTTTGAGAAATTTTTAGAAATTACGTAAATTTTTTGATTTTTTGATAAATTTTGATTTCGTGCGAATATTCGAGTATATGTCTTGAATACATCATTTTCTTGGTTCAAGTAAGTATTTGAGAAAGTTTAACAATTTCGGACGTTTTTTTTGATAGTTTGATAAATTTCTATTTCGTGCAATTATAAGAGTATGTGTTTTGAGTACATAATTATCTTTGTTGTATGAAGGTTTTGAGAAATTTTCAGAAATTACGTAATTTTTTTGATTTTTTGATAAATTTCGATTTCGTGCAAATATTAGTATATGTCTTGAATACATCATTTTCTTGGTTCAAATAAGTATTTGAGAAATTGAAACAATTTCGGACTTTTTTTTTTATTTTTTGATAAATTTCTATTTCGTGCAATTATAAGAGTATCCGTCTTGTGTAAATAATTTTCTTGGTTGGAAGAAGGTTTTGAGAAATTTTCAGAAATGACGTAAGTTTTTTTTTTTTTTGATAAATTTCGTTTTCATGCGAATATTCGAGTATATGTATTGAGCACATCATTTTCTTGGTTCGAATAAGTATTTGAGAAATTTTAACAATTTCGGGACATTTTTTTGATGTTTTGATAAATTTTTATTTCGTGCAATTATAAGAGTATGTGTCTTGAGTACATAATTATCCTGGTTGGAAGAAGGTTTTGAGAAATTTTCAGAAACTACGTAAGTTTTTTTATTTTTTGATAATTTTCTATTTCGTGCGAATATTCGAGTATATGTATTGAGTACATCATTTTCTAGGTTGGATAAAGTTTGTGCGAAATTTTTACAATTACGGGCGTTTTTTTTTATTTTCTGATAAATTTCGATTTCGTGCGAATATTAGAGTATGTGTATTGAGTACATAATTTTCTTGGTTGGAAGAAGGTTTTGAGCAAATTCGGGAAATCACGTAAGTTTTTTGTTTTTTTGATAAATTTCGATTTCGTGCGAATATTCGAGTATATGTCTTAAGTACGTCCTTTTCTTGGATTGATAAAGTTTGTGAGAAATTTTCACAATTACGGATGTTTTTTTTATTTTCTGATAAATTTTGATTTCATGCGAATATTAGAATATATGTAATGTGTGATGACCAGGGATTATAGATGTTAATCCTGTAATGTTAATAATCCCTAAAGTGGTTTTACGTAGCGATTTGGAGTTTAATCGCGATGTTGGGCCTTCTGGGCTCGTTTATTTGGGTAGTTGGGATCGTTGGATCCAGAGGTTGAGATTGTATTCACATTACGGTGTAAAACCTAAGAGTTGGGTTTTTGATGTGTCTCGGGATCTCGGGTGCTATGTGAGCACCGGTAGAGGGTTTTGGAGTTAGAGAGAGAGTTTTTGAAAACAGATGATTTTTAAGGAATCACGATGTATTTGTGGGGTTATTAGTTTTTCAGGGTATTTTGCTATAAATACCAGTTGAACCCGAGATATTTCATTAAAATTCCATTTCAGCCCTCCAATCTCTCTCTCTCTCTCTCCCCCGCCGAACCCGTCTGCCTCCCCTGCCCCCGCCGCTTCAGGCGCTTCGCCCGCCGCCGTCCGGCCGTCGTTCGGCGCGTGCGACCTACCCACGGCTTCGTCTCGTCCAGGCGCTCATTTCCCCTCCGTCAATTTGAAGTTTCATCGCGATTTGAGGTCGAATTTTGAGAAAGAGCGGCGATCCCCAATTTCTAGGGTTCATCGGATTTTGGTCGTTTTTCTTCCGATTTCGTTTGGGTAACGTTCCTTACCCCTTTTTTCCATGTTTGTGATGTTCTTCCCTGCCTAATTGTGATTTGTGGCTCGAAATTATGTTCGAATTTTAGGGCTTGGAATTCGATTTTGGGGATTTTTGGCATGAGGATGATAATGCTTGTTCGGATTCGATTTATTCATGCTTAAATGAATTATGATGCTTAAGTGGGATCGAATTAAGATGTTATGGTTCGAATTTGCCCTAATTTGGTGAGGGTTTGATTTCGAATTTTGGGGATTTTGGCTATGGGTTGATGATTCATGTTAGGGATCATTTATTACATGTTTTAGATGATTTATGATGCTTGGTTGGGTTCGAATGGTGATGCTAGGGTTCGAATTATTGAAGGTGTTCTTGGGCAATTTTTCGATATGTCGCATTCGTTTTCCCTCCCTGCATGTACCCTGCCCCGGGTCTTTTAAATGATTTATTGTCGTGTGTTGACAATATTCTGAGGGTTATGAATGTGCTTGAGCATGGGTTACATGTTCGTAAATAATTGTGAATTATTTATCGTTTTAGCACATCGTTTCTCGGGGCATGGAACTCGAGCAAGGTTTGGCTCGGACTTCGAGGATTTAAGGTACGTTTAACGTACGAGCATAGTTTAAATGATGTTTTACAAGTATGATGCATGATCTAAAATACATGAAATGCTTTGCTATGATGGTATCGGGACTCGGTTACGATATGTTGTTTCACATGGTGGAATGCTCAGTGCCGCTATGAAGCGAGCCAATGATGAGGTGTGGTTGCTACGGAGCAAACACCCATAGTATGACGTTACCTTGAAGTAAGAAATGAAAATGTGGTATTTGATTAGATATCTAGGATATCTGTATTTTATTCCCTATGGGTAATAATAGGAACAGAGACGTAGTTAATCAGAGAAGTGATTAACCAATATCGGAAGTTAAGGAAATCTCAATACGATATCTAGAATTATGATCATTGCTAGATTAAGTAAGATGTTATGAAAAGATGTTATGAAACGATGTTATGAAAAGATGTTATGAAACGATGTTATGAAAAGATGTTATGAAAAGATGTTATGAAACGATGTTATGAAAAGATGTTATGAAACGATGTTATGAAAAGATGTTATGAAAAGATGTTATGAAACGATGTTATGAAAAGATGTTATGAAACGATGTTATGAAATGATGTTATGAAATGTTGCTAATCATTGCTAGATAAAGTAAGATGTTATGAAATGTTGCTAATCATTGCTAGGTAAAGTAAGATGTTATGGAATGTTGCTAATCATTGCTAGTTAAAGTAAGATGTTATGAAATGTTGTTAATTTGAAACTGGCTAGGGTTAACCAATGTGATGATTAACTGCATATTCAGGATTTGATGATTTATCTGTTTTGAGAACAGGGTTATTACAGGGGTACGCTATGATGAGGATGATACCATCCAGGAAGTATCACATATGTTCCACAATATTTACATTTTCGTAAATTATGTATTATGTCATTATGATTATGAAATTGTGGAATTGGTATGCTCACCCCGTTGGGGGCTGTCTCTGTTGGGGCAGGTGAACAGGTACATCGATGGCTTTGGAGATGAGCTCAAGCAGTTGATTGGATGTACTCCCAGGATCGTGGTACCAGGGCTTGATGAAGCACGGTATCGTATAAAGTACTCATACGCCCATGAGGGTTATATACATATTCATGATGCTCGCATGTGAGCAAGATTATACTTGTATATGGGTTGTATGTAAAGGCATGAGCCTTTCTCTCTCTTTCATTCCATGTTGCATGCAATTAGAGGTAGAATTGCTAAATGATAAGAGAGTCATTAGTGTATTGTGGGTGTTGAAACCCACTTTTGTTGTCATGTGTGTGGTGTCTTCCCTGGCTGGGAATTTACTTGACATTACTGTATTCTGATGAGTATTATGTTTTCCCTGGCCGGGAATTATGTTATGTGCTGTGCTTTTATTTCGGGATAGCTCTATTTATGGGGAGACTCTGCCCAAATTTTTATAAAAGTCCACAAGTAAAAAGTGGTGTAATGGGCAAGCTCTATGAGTCTATTGTTGTTAGGATGATGAGCTTATAACATAGGATGATGAGCTTATAACACTGTATGTTAAAGAAAATTTTGTGTTGCCATTCGATGGTAAGGTATCATTTGAGTTTCCCGAATAATTTTATTTAAAGCTTATGCCACACATTAATGATTAATACACTAATAAAGGGTTAAGTTTATGGGGTCCTTACATTAGTGGTATCAGAGCAGTGGTTGCTCATTGGGGCTGTTGAGGGCCTAGGAAGTTATTGATAGCACATATTTATGCATGATGGCATTAATGTTATACGACATGACTAATTGTTTATGTGCTTATATGATATGAGAAGTGGTATTGCTAACCATTGTGGTTGCAGGAATCGTGTGGAACACGATAGGATGGCATTAATAGCGATGTCTAACACTCTATATGCTACGTGCCAAGGAATCTGATTTTGGAAGAAAATCAGGGAAAAGAAAGATATGATGTATTGTCTGAGGACAGACTGGGTAGACAACCGACAGTGGAATACTTCGGTATGGTCTCAATTATTATTGAATATACTAATGCGTTTGTTCATGTAATGTTCAAGCGAGGAAGGTACGTAAGACGCGTACGGGCATCGGACGGTAACATATTCTTACACTATGACTATGCTATGATTACAGAAGTAATTACGATGTTTATGATGATGATTATGATAAGTAAGTTTATGATGATGTTTACGATGAGTAAAGATGATAAGATGTTTATGATGATGATAATGATAAGTAAGTTATGATAATGCTTATGATAAGTAAAGATGATATGATGTTTATGATGATGATTATGATAAGTAAGTTTATGATGATGTTTACGATGAGTAAAGATGATAAGATGTTTATGATGATGATAATGATAAGTAAGTTATGATAATGCTTATGATAAGTAAAGATGATATGATGTTTATGATGATGATTATGATAAGTAAGTTTATGATGATGTTTACGATGAGTAAAGATGATAAGATGTTTATGATGATGATAATGATAAGTAAGTTATGATAATGCTTATGATAAGTAAAGATGATATGATGTTTATGATAATGATTATGATGATGATTATGAGGAATAAGATTATAATGATGATGTTTATACGATGTTTATATGATGATGTGCATAAGATGTTTATATGATGATGTGCATAAGATGTTTATATGATGATGTGCATACGATGTTTATATGATGATGTGCATACGATGTTTATATGATGATGTTTATACGATGTTATTGTGGTAAGGTGCCACGGGGTAAGGTGCCCCACATGGTAAGTAGCCATGCGATGTTATTGTGGTAAGGTGCCACGGGGTAAGGTGCCCCACATGGTAAGTAGCCATGCGATGTTATTGTGGTAAGGTGCCACGGGGTAAGGTGCCCCACATGGTAAGTAGCCATGCGATGTTATTATGGTAAGGTGCCACGGGGTAAGGTGCCCCACATGGTAAGTAGCCATGCGATGTTATTGTGGTAAGGTGCCACGGGGTAAGGTGCCCCATATGGTAAGAGGCCATACGATATTATTATGTGGATTTACGATGACTCATTCTTTTATGATGATTGGCGATAGTTTATTCCGCCAGATGTATGATAGCGATGCCTCATTCCGCTATATTATTGGCGATGGTTCTTTCCGCCAGATGTATGATAGCGATGGTTCATTCCGCTATATTGATTGGCGATGGTTCTTTCCGCCAGATGTATGATAGCGATGCCTCATTCCGCTATATTATTGGCGATGGTTCTTTCCGCCAGATGTATGATAGCGATGCCTCATTCCGCTATATTATTGGCGATGGTTCTTTCCGCCAGATGTATGATAGCGATGGTTCATTCCGCTATATTGATTGGCGATGGTTCTTTCCGCCAGATGTATTGATAGCGATGGTTCATTCCGCTATATTGATTGGCGATGGGTTATACCGCCGGGTATTAATAGCGATGCCTCTTTCCGCTATCATGTGGACGATGATCCATGCTCAGGTGTATAGCGAGGTTTCATGCCACTTATTATATGACGAGGTATCATGTCGTCGATTCTATAGCGATGGACTGTGCCGCTATATATTCAGCACAGGATTTTGCCGCCTTCGAGCGAAGGGTGCTGATTACGTATTATTATTTAGCGACGGAGACAGGTACGACGCTATATTGATAGCAATGAGGTATGAGATATTGCTATTCTATTTAGCATTATTATAGCTGGCATGCGTTGTTATACATGTTTTATTATGACTATTTTACTAGCATGATGATGAATGATATATGTTGATGTACATGGACCGTCACGAGTTGACTAGGTCATTTAGATGTCATTGTTGACTTGTATCGTCACTAGTTGACGATACCTTAGATGCCATGAGTGGGCATGTGTCGTCACGGGATGGCGATGACGATAGTGCAGGAGATGTCTTATTAGACATGCATCATCGTTACGATGAGCAATGCGTTAAGTATACGTTTTCAGTTGTATGCCTTGGGTGCCAGTGTCGGGCACAAGGAGACGTGTGCGTCACCGATTGACGTGACCCTTATACCGAGCGGGTTGCTCGAAGAATGGATGGACACGCTGTACATGTGATTGTACCGCAGAAATTGTTTGAGGTAATCATATTTCGAGTGGTGGTACCCTTGAGGTATGCTCGTTGGAATGGCTTTTTGGCCATGTTTTTGACGACATGAGTAATCGTGGAGGAATTACTCGCTTTCTATTGATATGACATGTGGTAGACATGGTTACACCACCCATGAGGGTGTAAGATGGGTCCTAAGGGAGTAGGATCAGGTTATGTTAAGTACATAGGGACATTGGAGTGTCCAGGGTATGTCAGCATTGGAGGAATGTTGGGTAAAGACCCACTACTCTATTGATTGTTCTTCCCATGGTATGGTATGCCGTGCGGAAATGTCCGTCTTGTTGGTAGGTTTGAGGTAAACCTAAAGAGGCAGCGATTAGTTTGTCTGCCGCGTGTGTGCAGCACCATGATGGGCTTGCTAGAGCCGTTATACTGCTCGTTGGAACCAAGTTTGGCAAATCGTAAAGTGATACGAGGTGGATTGTAGTGGACTCTGGTAGTCACCACGTCATTTGAAGTTGAGGTTGAGTATGCCTCACAGAAACGTATATATGTTTATGTTTAAATCTTGGGGAGACTTGTCTGGGACAGCTCATGATGTGAAGTACCAACGAGAGAGTCGTCAAGTCGTCGTTGATTCGATCCGAGAATCCATGTATTTGAGCTGCAATGATGCGACTGCTCCTTCGATAGAGGAGGTTTGAAAGTGGAAACTGTTGGGATATGCCCTAAGACAAGTCATTAGATGATTGTTTAAGACATACAATGTTTATGGATTTATGAATGGCAATTCATTATTATATATTATTCTTTTAACTGTGCATTATGAATTAATATATATATGTTAATGTCCTTAGAATAATATTGTATTATTCTTAAAGATGTTCCTAGTCAAGTATTATCATGAAAGGGATAATGATAATACGTAGAGACTAGTATATGTTGATCGATGAATTGTTCATTGATATGAGATATCAAATCAACATATGGGTACATGTTAGAGAACGATGTACTGAACAGACCCACCATGAGAATGCAACATGGATAGTTATATGATCGTCATATGCAATTCTCATAGTGATAATAATGTATGTAATCCTTACGACTTGTGATCATCAGAGATCCCAACATAAGGAGTTATGTATCTTGATATCGTCAAACGTTACCCGTAACAGGATATACTATAAAGGCGACTATTGGATACACTACGAATTATGTAGAGGGATGTTGACTGATCGAGATAGGATTTGTCCCTCCTATATAACAGGAGATGTGTTAGGCCCTTGATCAAGTGAGAACTAAAATGCATGGCCATGCTCGAATGAGTCGATATGAGATATCGAGCTTATTCGTTTATTCTAGTTCTACTTGGGGATCAAGAAATAAAGATTGGATATACGAGTATGACTATTCCATGACTCGTGTTCAATCTAAACACAAAGGACAAAGGGATTAAGTTACATGATTAATATTATCACAAGTTCTAAAGGTTATGTCGAGTCATTGACATTCTCGTAATTTGGGTAGCATCGATGTGTTGCTAGATACCGCTCGATGCTTGCGACATAAAATGAGATTTTATGTCACTGCCAACATTACGAGATCCTATCGGGTCGCACAAAAGATTAAATCGAGAAGGGAAATTAAATTCATGAGATGAATTAAATAATTAAGAGGAGTCTTAATTAATAATCATAAGGATTAATTAAATCATGGGCTTAAGCCCATGAAGCTTTAAGAAAGCCTTTAATTAATTATATTTAATATGATTGCATGGGTTTTAATTGTAAGACAATTGATATAACACTACACAATATCATAACCTACAAGAGAAGCTCACGGCCGCCGACTTCAAGGAGAAGCTCTCGGTTTTCTTGATAACCGAGGAGTGATCTTGATGGTTTGGTGTTTGTTTCGATTGTGAATCGAGTTAGCTTCGTGTATAGGATTAATAACTTGTCTAGCAACGTGTTATTAATCCATCCCTTCACCCGATTTGATCGTGTGGATACTGTTGAGGCAAAACCAATCGAGTTTTGCTTAGTGACTCGAAAAGGCGTAGGACGTGGTGCAGCTCCGTGGATTCGGCTTCAAACACGCTACAAGGGTAAGACACTTGTAATTCTCTAATCCGATATGAATCCCTATGTATAGATCACTGGTTTGTAATCCCAAAATTTTATTCCGCTGCGTTGTATGCTCATGGGGTTACTTACAGTGGTATCAGAGCCGTGTACAAGGCTCATATCGGATTTTATGTGGTTAAATAGTTTAATCATGTTAGAATTAATATTGCATGCTATTTAAAACTGTATTTTCATATATGATATGGAAAAATCGATTTTGTGAAGATCATCGTATGATAATATATATGATATAATTGACGGATCGAAATATATGATAATTCGTGATCAAAAACCGGAACATGGCTCGTGTAGGCTCACGGCCGAGGCCACCAAGGTGCTAGGGTTTCGAACCCTAGTCACCATGGCTCGGCCGTCGCTACAAAGTGGCTAGGGTTTTGAACCCTAGTCAAATTGGCCTCTCGGCCGCCGCCTAAGAGCTAGGGTTCGGACCCTGGCTCGAGCATGGGTCAAGCCGTCGCACTATCTAGGGTTTTGAACTCTTTTGGCTCGATAAAGTATTGAGAAGGTGCAAGTTGGCTCGATAGAATCAAGATGGTGCAAGGCGGCTAGGGTTTTGAACCCTAGCAGCGCCGCACCCAAGCCGCCGCATGGACCATGGCTCGGCCATGGGCTAGGGTTTCGAACCCTAGGCCCACTATTGGTCCAGCCGTGGGTTTTGGTTCGAACCATGGTGGTTCGTGTTTTAGTCGCTTTAGTTCGTGGCATGTGATGTCCCGAGCGTACGATAATTTTTCAAAAATTATTTTACAGTTTTAATTAGAATTAAATTTAAATTGTTTAGAATTTAATTAATTAAATGTTAATGCATGCTTTATGTGTTGTTTGAGCATGGTGCGTGGTTATAGCCCTTTGACCTATTAGATAGGATTTGTGAATGATTGTAATTTATTATACGACCTGCGTGTCGTGCCTTTCTCTATTTCATTCTAAATGTTATCCCTCCCCTATGTTCCCCTCGAATGTGAATCGAGGAATTCTATATCTTGTAAAATAGTGTAGTTTATTTTATTGATGGTGATCAATGAAGATGGAGCATCGTGCCGGGATGAGGAGGCCATTCACAAATTGGAGCCAAAGGAAGGTGCTTATGAAGTTACCTTAGGTTGACTCATAGGAGTTTCTCATTGGCTTGAGAAACTCATTAGTAGGGGCTATAACCATGTCACGTTTTAATTATGTATGTTGATGCATGATTTATCTTATGTTTTAGTTTGATAATAGTATTACACATATATGTAGATATGTATACAACTATATGTAGTGGACATATTTTAAATTATCAAATTAATCATGAGATCAATAAATCCCTCTAAAATATTAAGTTTTAGATGCCTTCCAAATAAAAGTACTCGTCAATAACTTCGATTGTACATGTGTGGGTTTGCCAAAGCAAAGCACCGTGGCAATCTTAGTAAGGCGCGAAAGGATAAAAGTGATATCCGTCATACTTTAATTGGGTACGACTTAACTAGGTTATCTCAATAGGATTGGGAACCTAGAGGCATGGGTTGGATTATAATTCATTTGATGAATTGAACAAAGTGTTGTTCGTCCAACTATCCAAGAATTATATGTGATGTAATTGACAAAGTGTTGTCTACCTAAATAACCGAGTCTTGGGCGATTAGCCAAAGCTAACTCAAGATTAAGTGAAATATGGATCTTGGCCCACTAAAAGTTTCGAGGGTTGATATTTTTCAAATAAAATAGTGGGAGTATCATTTAATATAAGACCATGTTAAATGATTTAAATCATAAACTTATTTTGCATATTTATATTGTAGATATCCATGGCAACTACAAACGTTACTAGCACTTTATCACTGCGATCGGTCCTTGAGAAGGACAAACTAAATGGGACGAATTTCCTAGACTGGCATAGGAACTTGAGGATAGTCCTCAAACAAGAAAAGAAACAGTATGTTCTAGAGGAACCCTTGCTCACTGAGGAACCTCCCCTAACAGCTACAAGAGCTGAAAAAGATGCTTACAAGAAGCATCAGAGTGACGCACTTGATGTTGGGTGCCTCATGCTTGCCACTATGAACTCTGAGCTTCAGAAGCAACATGAGGAAATGGAGGCGTTCGATATGATCGAACACTTAAAGCAGTTGTACCAACAGCAAGCTAGACAAGAGAGGTATGACGTCTCTAAAGCGTTGTTCCAGTGCAGGATGGTAGAGGGAAGCTTAGTTGGAACTCATGTGCTCAAGATGATTGGGTACATTGAGAATCTGGATAAGCTAGGTTTTCCATTGGACCAAGAGTTGGCCACCGATGTAATCTTGCAATCGTTGCCGGAGAGCTTCAGTCAATTTGTAGTAAATTACAATATGACTGATATGGAAAAGACTCTGCCCCAGTTGCTTGGTATGTTGAGAACATATGAAGCAAATACTAAGAAGACTAAGGCCACAAATGTCCTTATTGTGAATAAGGGCAAAGGAAGGGCCAAAGCCAAAGGCAACAAGAAAGCAAAGAAGGTCTTTGCTAAATCTAAGCCGAAGTCTTCTGCACTGAAGCCAAAGGGAGGGATAGCAAAGGAAGGGAACTGTTTCCATTGCGGTGAGACCGGCCATTGGAAAAGGAACTGCAAAGTATATCTGGAGGATCTAAAGAAAGGAAGTGTGACTTCCGCTTCAGGTATTTTTGTTATAGAAGTCAATTTATCTACTTCTTCATCATGGGTATTAGATACTGGATGTGGATCTCACATTTGTGTAAATGTGCAGGATCTCAAAAGGAGTAGGACATTGGCAAAAGGTGAAGTTGATCTCCGAGTTGGAAATGGAGCAAGAGTTGCTGCATTAGCTATAGGAGATTATCATTTAGCTTTACCTTCTGGTTTATCGTTGATTTTAAAAGACTGTTATTTTGTGCCTTCAATTACTAAAACATTATATCTATTTCTTGTTTAGACAAGTATGGTTTTTCATATATAATAAAGGACAATTGTTGTTCTATTTATTTAAATGATATGTTTTATGCTGATGCACAAATGGTGAATGGTCTTTATGTATTAAATCTTGATATACCTATCTATAACATAAATACTAAAAGGATTAAAAATAATGATTGTAATCCGACTTATCTCTGGCACTGTCGCTTGGGTCACATAAACGAGAACCGCATATCTAAACTTCATAAGGATGGAGTATTAGATTCATTTGATTTTGAATCATATGAAACATGCGAATCTTGTTTAATGGGCAAGATGACTAAAGCCCCTTTCAAGGGACACGTTGAAAGGGCAAATGTTTTATTGGGACTAATACATAGTGATGTATGTGGACCAATAAGTACACCAGCTAGAGGTGGTTTTCAATACTTCGTTACATTTACTGATGACCTCAGTAGATATGGGTATGTGTACCTAATGAAACATAAGCATGAAACCTTTGAAAAGTTCAAAGATTTCAAGAATGAAGTACAAAACCAACTTGGCAAAAGTATCAAAATCCTTCGATCAGATCGAGGAGGAGAATACTTAAGCCAAGAGTTTCATGACTATCTAAAGGAGTGTGGGATAGTCCCACAACTCACTCCTCCGTATACTCCACAATGGAATGGTGTATCCGAGAGGAGAAATCGAACCTTGTTAGACATGGTTAGATCAATGATGAGTCATGCAGATCTTCCGATATCATTTTGGGGACACGCTCTAGAAACAGCGTTTTTCTTACTGAACCGTGTTCCATCTAAATCAGTGGAAAAGACACCATATGAGATATGGACTGGGAAGCGTCCTAGTATGTCTTTTATGAAGATTTGGGGTTGTGAGGCTTTCGTTAGACGTCACGCCACTAACAAACTTGGACCCAAATCTGATAAGTGTTTATTTGTGGGGTATCCTAAGGAAACGAAAGGATACTATTTCTATTATCCCACCGAGAACAAAATAGTTGTTGCTCGGACTGGTGTATTTCTTGAAAGAGAATTTATTTCTAGAAAAACCAGTGGGAGAAAAATAGAACTTAGTGAAGTTCAACCACAAGAAAACACTGAACCTGAAATTGAGATGGAAACAGAGCAGGCACCACAAACTGTTGTGGAAGAAGCACCTGCTCAAGAGACACAAGCCCAGCGTAGGTCTGTAAGAGAACACCGGGAGCCACAGAGATATGGATTTCTTGTGACTCAACAAGGTGACTTACTACTTATTGATGAGGATGAGCCGTCATCTTATCAACAAGCTATTATGGGCAATGATTCTGAGAAATGGCAAGAGGCCATGAAATCTGAGATGGAATCCATGTATGCAAACCAAGTATGGACTTTGGTTGATCCACCTGAAGGGGTACGACCCATAGGGTGCAAATGGATTTTCAAGAAAAAGACCGATATGGATGGTAATGTACAAACCTATAAAGGTCGGCTGGTTGCAAAAGGATTCAAACAAATTCATGGTATTGACTATGATGAAACCTTTTCACCAGTGGCCATGGTTAAATCCATAAGGATCTTACTTGCAATAGCTGCATTTCATGATTATGAAATCTGGCAGATGGATGTCAAAACAGCTTTCCTTAATGGAAATCTGCTCGAGGATGTGTACATGACACAGCCCGAGGGTTTTTGTCGATCCAAAGGATGCTGGAAAGATATGCAAGCTACAACGATCCATTTATGGATTGAAGCAAGCTTCTCGGAGTTGGAATCTTCGTTTTGATGATGCAATCAAAAAGTTTGGTTTTATCAAAAATGAAGATGAACCTTGTGTCTACAAGAAGGTCAGTGGGAGCATAATCATTTTCCTAGTGTTGTATGTAGATGACATACTTCTTATTGGAAATGATATCCCTGCCTTACAATCTGTAAAGATTTGGCTAGGGAACTGCTTTTCAATGAAAGACTTAGGAGAAGCTACCTATGTATTAGGAATCAAGATCTATAGAGATAGATCGAGAAGGCTTCTTGGTCTAAGTCAAAGTACATACATAGACAAGGTGCTTAAAAGGTTTAGCATGCAAGAATCCAAGAAAGGATTCGTGCCTATGACACATGGTATTTATCTCTCGAAGGAACAGTGTCCTTCAACACCAGATGAGAGACAACGCATGAGTAAGATTCCATACGCATCAGCTATTGGATCTATCATGTATGCCATGATATGTACTCGTCCCGATGTATCGTATGCTTTGAGCATGACGAGCAGATATCAAGTTGATCCAGGTGAAGGTCACTGGATTGCTGTCAAGAACATCCTGAAGTACTTGAGAAGGACTAAGGATACATTCTTGATTTATGGAGGTGAGGAAGAGCTCAATGTAATGGGTTACACTGATGCAAGCTTCCAAACCGACAAAGATGATTTTCGATCGCAATCTGGATATGTGTATTGCCTGAATGGAGGTGCTGTGAGCTGGAAGAGTTCAAAGCAAGAAACAGTAGCCGATTCTACAACGGAAGCTGAGTATATTGCTGCCTCGGATGCAGCAAAGGAAGCTGTTTGGATGAGGAAGTTCATTTCTGAACTTGGAGTGGTGCCTAGCATTAAAGATCCGATAGAACTCTATTGTGACAACAATGGAGCGATCGCATTGGCTAAGGAACCAAGATCTCACCAAAGATCCAAGCACATACTTAGGCGTTTCCATTTCATTCGAGAAATCGTTGAAAGGGGAGATGTTAAAATATGCAAAGTACCAACAGATGATAATGTATCTGACCCATTGACGAAGCCGCTGTCACAGCAGAAGCATGATCGTCATACTAGATCTCTAGGCATTAGGTATATGTCTGAGTGGTCTTAGTGCAAGTGGGAGATTTGTTGGGATATGCCCTAAGACAAGTCATTAGATGATTGTTTAAGACATACAATGTTTATGGATTTATGAATGGCAATTCATTATTATATATTATTCTTTTAACTGTGCATTATGAATTAATATATATATGTTAATGTCCTTAGAATAATATTGTATTATTCTTAAAGATGTTCCTAGTCAAGTATTATCATGAAAGGGATAATGATAATACGTAGAGACTAGTATATGTTGATCGATGAATTGTTCATTGATATGAGATATCAAATCAACATATGGGTACATGTTAGAGAACGATGTACTGAACAGACCCACCATGAGAATGCAACATGGATAGTTATATGATCGTCATATGCAATTCTCATAGTGATAATAATGTATGTAATCCTTACGACTTGTGATCATCAGAGATCCCAACATAAGGAGTTATGTATCTTGATATCGTCAAACGTTACCCGTAACAGGATATACTATAAAGGCGACTATTGGATACACTACGAATTATGTAGAGGGATGTTGACTGATCGAGATAGGATTTGTCCCTCCTATATAACAGGAGATGTGTTAGGCCCTTGATCAAGTGAGAACTAAAATGCATGGCCATGCTCGAATGAGTCGATATGAGATATCGAGCTTATTCGTTTATTCTAGTTCTACTTGGGGATCAAGAAATAAAGATTGGATATACGAGTATGACTATTCCATGACTCGTGTTCAATCTAAACACAAAGGACAAAGGGATTAAGTTACATGATTAATATTATCACAAGTTCTAAAGGTTATGTCGAGTCATTGACATTCTCGTAATTTGGGTAGCATCGATGTGTTGCTAGATACCGCTCGATGCTTGCGACATAAAATGAGATTTTATGTTACTGCCAACATTACGAGATCCTATCGGGTCGCACAAAAGATTAAATCGAGAAGGGAAATTAAATTCATGAGATGAATTAAATAATTAAGAGGAGTCTTAATTAATAATCATAAGGATTAATTAAATCATGGGCTTAAGCCCATGAAGCTTTAAGAAAGCCTTTAATTAATTATATTTAATATGATTGCATGGGTTTTAATTGTAAGACAATTGATATAACACTACACAATATCATAACCTACAAGAGAAGCTCACGGCCGCCGACTTCAAGGAGAAGCTCTCGGTTTTCTTGATAACCGAGGAGTGATCTTGATGGTTTGGTGTTTGTTTCGATTGTGAATCGAGTTAGCTTCGTGTATAGGATTAATAACTTGTCTAGCAACGTGTTATTAATCCATCCCTTCACCCGATTTGATCGTGTGGATACTGTTGAGGCAAAACCAATCGAGTTTTGCTTAGTGACTCGAAAAGGCGTAGGACGTGGTGCAGCTCCGTGGATTCGGCTTCAAACACGCTACAAGGGTAAGACACTTGTAATTCTCTAATCCGATATGAATCCCTATGTATAGATCACTGGTTTGTAATCCCAAAATTTTATTCCGCTGCGTTGTATGCTCATGGGGTTACTTACAGAAACCAGGTTTGGTATGTGTACACCGTGGAATACTAGTGTTTCCCTCGTAACGATGTATGTTGGACATCGTGAGTCATGATAAGAGATGTCAAGGAATGAAATCTACGATGGAATCAGGAACGATTCGAATCCTTACAGTTTCAGTTGACTAACTGCTTTTGGATTATTAGCGTTGAGCTGTGCTGACGCTCTTTGACGTTATGATGGATTTGGAAGTCTATTCCACTCCAGAGTTTGACACGAGGTCAACGTTCTCACGGTTGAGGTGTCATTCAGGATGCGTTCTTACTAGTTGTATTAGAACTAAGGATGACTGTCCGATCTACAGTCGTAAGTATCGGTTGTTTTGCAGTCATGAGGGACTGACTTTTAGGATGACCCGCATCGAGGTACGTTTTGCCTCTTAAGTGATATGTTGATTTTGGTAAGTCGCTCTGTTTCAGAGTTTGAAGAGAAGTAAGTATCCTCACGTTTATTAATACGATTCTGTTATGGTTAAGAATCGAGGTTGTGGCTTCATGTTGTTGTGTAGCCCGGGTGTGACGCGATACACCAGTGCTAATTTCGAGGACGAAATTCTTTTAGTGGGGGATATTGTGATGACCAGGGATTATAGATGTTAATCCCGTAATGTTAATAATCCCTAAAGTGGTTTTACGTAGCGATTTGGAGTTTAATCGCGATGTTGGGCCTTCTGGGCTCGTTTATTTGGGTAGTTGGGATCGTTGGATCCAGAGGTTGAGATTGTATTCACATTACGGTGTAAAACCTAAGAGTTGGGTTTTTGATGTGTCTCGGGATCTCGGGTGCTATGTGAGCACCGGTAGAGGGTTTTGGAGTTAGAGAGAGAGTTTTTGAAAACAGATGATTTTTAAGGAATCACGATGTATTTGTGGGGTTATTAGTTTTTCGGGGTATTTTGCTATAAATACCAGTTGAACCCGAGATATTTCATTAAAATTCCATTTCAGCCCTCCAATCTCTCTCTCTCTCTCTCCCCCGCCGAAACCGACTGCCTCCCCTGCCCCCGCCGCTTCAGGCGCTTCGCCCGCCGCCGTCCGGCCGCCGTTCGGCGCGTGCGACCTACCCACGGCTTCGTCCCGTCCAGGCGCTCATTTCCCCTCCGTCAATTTGAAGTTTCATCGCGATTTGAGGTCGAATTTTGAGAAAGAGCGGCGATCCCCAATTTCTAGGGTTCATCGGATTTTGGTCGTTTTTCTTCCGATTTCGTTTGGGTAACGTTCCTTACCCCTTTTTCCATGTTTGTGATGTTCTTCCCTGCCTAATTGTGATTTGTGGCTCGAAATTATGTTCGAATTTTAGGGCTTGGAATTCGATTTTGGGGATTTTTGGCATGAGGATGATAATGCTTGTTCGGATTCGATTTATTCATGCTTAAATGAATTATGATGCTTAAGTGGGATCGAATTAAGATGTTATGGTTCGAATTTGCCCTAATTTGGTGAGGGTTTGATTTCGAATTTTGGGGATTTTGGCTATGGGTTGATGATTCATGTTAGGGATCATTTATTACATGTTTTAGATGATTTATGATGCTTGGTTGGGTTCGAATGGTGATGCTAGGGTTCGAATTATTGAAGGTGTTCTTGGGCAATTTTTCGATATGTCGCATTCGTTTTCCCTCCCTGCATGTACCCTGCCCCGGGTCTTTTAAATGATTTATTGTCGTGTGTTGACAATATTCTGAGGGTTATGAATGTGCTTGAGCATGGGTTACATGTTCGTAAATAATTGTGAATTATTTATCGTTTTAGCACATCGTTTCTCGGGGCATGGAACTCGAGCAAGGTTTGGCTCGGACTTCGAGGATTTAAGGTACGTTTAACGTACGAGCATAGTTTAAATGATGTTTTACAAGTATGATGCATGATCTAAAATACATGAAATGCTTTGCTATGATGGTATCGGGACTCGGTTACGATATGTTGTTTCACATGGTGGAATGCTCAGTGCCGCTATGAAGCGAGCCAATGATGAGGTGTGGTTGCTACGGAGCAAACACCCATAGTATGACGTTACCTTGAAGTAAGAAATGAAAATGTGGTATTTGATTAGATATCTAGGATATCTGTATTTTATTCCCTATGGGTAATAATAGGAACAGAGACGTAGTTAATCAGAGAAGTGATTAACCAATATCGGAAGTTAAGGAAATCTCAATACGATATCTAGAATTATGATCATTGCTAGATTAAGTAAGATGTTATGAAAAGATGTTATGAAACGATGTTATGAAAAGATGTTATGAAACGATGTTATGAAAAGATGTTATGAAAAGATGTTATGAAACGATGTTATGAAAAGATGTTATGAAACGATGTTATGAAAAGATGTTATGAAAAGATGTTATGAAACGATGTTATGAAAAGATGTTATGAAACGATGTTATGAAATGATGTTATGAAATGTTGCTAATCATTGCTAGATAAAGTAAGATGTTATGAAATGTTGCTAATCATTGCTAGGTAAAGTAAGATGTTATGGAATGTTGCTAATCATTGCTAGTTAAAGTAAGATGTTATGAAATGTTGTTAATTTGAAACTGGCTAGGGTTAACCAATGTGATGATTAACTGCATATTCAGGATTTGATGATTTATCTGTTTTGAGAACAGGGTTATTACAGGGGTACGCTATGATGAGGATGATACCATCCAGGAAGTATCACATATGTTCCACAATATTTACATTTTCGTAAATTATGTATTATGTCATTATGATTATGAAATTGTGGAATTGGTATGCTCACCCCGTTGGGGGCTGTCTCTGTTGGGGCAGGTGAACAGGTACATCGATGGCTTTGGAGATGAGCTCAAGCAGTTGATTGGATGTACTCCCAGGATCGTGGTACCAGGGCTTGATGAAGCACGGTATCGTATAAAGTACTCATACGCCCACGAGGGTTATATACATATTCATGATGCTCGCATGTGAGCAAGATTATACTTGTATATGGGTTGTATGTAAAGGCATGAGCCTTTCTCTCTCTTTCATTCCATGTTGCATGCAATTAGAGGTAGAATTGCTAAATGATAAGAGAGTCATTAGTGTATTGTGGGTGTTGAAACCCACTTTTGTTGTCATGTGTGTGGTGTCTTCCCTGGCTGGGAATTTACTTGACATTACTGTATTCTGATGAGTATTATGTTTTCCCTGGCCGGGAATTATGTTATGTGCTGTGCTTTTATTTCGGGATAGCTCTATTTATGGGGAGACTCTGCCCAAATTTTTATAAAAGTCCACAAGTAAAAAGTGGTGTAATGGGCAAGCTCTATGAGTCTATTGTTGTTAGGATGATGAGCTTATAACATAGGATGATGAGCTTATAACACTGTATGTTAAAGAAAATTTTGTGTTGCCATTCGATGGTAAGGTATCATTTGAGTTTCCCGAATAATTTTATTTAAAGCTTATGCCACACATTAATGATTAATACACTAATAAAGGGTTAAGTTTATGGGGTCCTTACATTAGTGGTATCAGAGCAGTGGTTGCTCATTGGGGCTGTTGAGGGCCTAGGAAGTTATTGATAGCACATATTTATGCATGATGGCATTAATGTTATACGACATGACTAATTGTTTATGTGCTTATATGATATGAGAAGTGGTATTGCTAACCATTGTGGTTGCAGGAATCGTGTGGAACACGATAGGATGGCATTAATAGCGATGTCTAACACTCTATATGCTACGTGCCAAGGAATCTGATTTTGGAAGAAAATCAGGGAAAAGAAAGATATGATGTATTGTCTGAGGACAGACTGGGTAGACAACCGACAGTGGAATACTTCGGTATGGTCTCAATTGTTATTGAATATACTAATGCGTTTGTTCATGTAATGTTCAAGCGAGGAAGGTACGTAAGACGCGTACGGGCATCGGACGGTAACATATTCTTACACTATGACTATGCTATGATTACAGAAGTAATTACGATGTTTATGATGATGATTATGATAAGTAAGTTTATGATGATGTTTACGATGAGTAAAGATGATAAGATGTTTATGATGATGATAATGATAAGTAAGTTATGATAATGCTTATGATAAGTAAAGATGATATGATGTTTATGATGATGATTATGATAAGTAAGTTTATGATGATGTTTACGATGAGTAAAGATGATAAGATGTTTATGATGATGATAATGATAAGTAAGTTATGATAATGCTTATGATAAGTAAAGATGATATGATGTTTATGATGATGATTATGATAAGTAAGTTTATGATGATGTTTACGATGAGTAAAGATGATAAGATGTTTATGATGATGATAATGATAAGTAAGTTATGATAATGCTTATGATAAGTAAAGATGATATGATGTTTATGATAATGATTATGATGATGATTATGAGGAATAAGATTATAATGATGATGTTTATACGATGTTTATATGATGATGTGCATAAGATGTTTATATGATGATGTGCATAAGATGTTTATATGATGATGTGCATACGATGTTTATATGATGATGTGCATACGATGTTTATATGATGATGTTTATACGATGTTATTGTGGTAAGGTGCCACGGGGTAAGGTGCCCCACATGGTAAGTAGCCATGCGATGTTATTGTGGTAAGGTGCCACGGGGTAAGGTGCCCCACATGGTAAGTAGCCATGCGATGTTATTGTGGTAAGGTGCCACGGGGTAAGGTGCCCCACATGGTAAGTAGCCATGCGATGTTATTGTGGTAAGGTGCCACGGGGTAAGGTGCCCCACATGGTAAGTAGCCATGCGATGTTATTGTGGTAAGGTGCCACGGGGTAAGGTGCCCCATATGGTAAGAGGCCATACGATATTATTATGTGGATTTACGATGACTCATTCTTTTATGATGATTGGCGATAGTTTATTCCGCCAGATGTATGATAGCGATGCCTCATTCCGCTATATTATTGGCGATGGTTCTTTCCGCCAGATGTATGATAGCGATGGTTCATTCCGCTATATTGATTGGCGATGGTTCTTTCCGCCAGATGTATGATAGCGATGCCTCATTCCGCTATATTATTGGCGATGGTTCTTTCCGCCAGATGTATGATAGCGATGCCTCATTCCGCTATATTATTGGCGATGGTTCTTTCCGCCAGATGTATGATAGCGATGGTTCATTCCGCTATATTGATTGGCGATGGTTCTTTCCGCCAGATGTATTGATAGCGATGGTTCATTCCGCTATATTGATTGGCGATGGGTTATACCGCCGGGTATTAATAGCGATGCCTCTTTCCGCTATCATGTGGACGATGATCCATGCTCAGGTGTATAGCGAGGTTTCATGCCACTTATTATATGACGAGGTATCATGCCGTCGATTCTATAGCGATGGACTGTGCCGCTATATATTCAGCACAGGATTTTGCCGCCTTCGAGCGAAGGGTGCTGATTACGTATTATTATTTAGCGACGGAGACAGGTACGACGCTATATTGATAGCAATGAGGTATGAGATATTGCTATTCTATTTAGCATTATTATAGCTGGCATGCGTTGTTATACATGTTTTATTATGACTATTTTACTAGCATGATGATGAATGATATATGTTGATGTACATGGACCGTCACGAGTTGACTAGGTCATTTAGATGTCATTGTTGACTTGTATCGTCACTAGTTGACGATACCTTAGATGCCATGAGTGGGCATGTGTCGTCACGGGATGGCGATGACGATAGTGCAGGAGATGTCTTATTAGACATGCATCATCGTTACGATGAGCAATGCGTTAAGTATACGTTTTCAGTTGTATGCCTTGGGTGCCAGTGTCGGGCACAAGGAGACGTGTGCGTCACCGATTGACGTGACCCTTATACCGAGCGGGTTGCTCGAAGAATGGATGGACACGCTGTACATGTGATTGTACCGCAGAAATTGTTTGAGGTAATCATATTTCGAGTGGTGGTACCCTTGAGGTATGCTCGTTGGAATGGCTTTTTGGCCATGTTTTTGACGACATGAGTAATCGTGGAGGAATTACTCGCTTTCTATTGATATGACATGTGGTAGACATGGTTACACCACCCATGAGGGTGTAAGATGGGTCCTAAGGGAGTAGGATCAGGTTATGTTAAGTACATAGGGACATTGGAGTGTCCAGGGTATGTCAGCATTGGAGGAATGTTGGGTAAAGACCCACTACTCTATTGATTGTTCTTCCCATGGTATGGTATGCCGTGCGGAAATGTCCGTCTTGTTGGTAGGTTTGAGGTAAACCTAAAGAGGCAGCGATTAGTTTGTCTGCCGCGTGTGTGCAGCACCATGATGGGCTTGCTAGAGCCGTTATACTGCTCGTTGGAACCAAGTTTGGCAAATCGTAAAGTGATACGAGGTGGATTGTAGTGGACTCTGGTAGTCACCACGTCATTTGAAGTTGAGGTTGAGTATGCCTCACAGAAACGTATATATGTTTATGTTTAAATCTTGGGGAGACTTGTCTGGGACAGCTCATGATGTGAAGTACCAACGAGAGAGTCGTCAAGTCGTCGTTGATTCGATCCGAGAATCCATGTATTTGAGCTGCAATGATGCGACTGCTCCTTCGATAGAGGAGGTTTGAAAGTGGAAACCAGGTTTGGTATGTGTACACCGTGGAATACTAGTGTTTCCCTCGTAACGATGTATGTTGGACATCGTGAGTCATGATAAGAGATGTCAAGGAATGAAATCTACGATGGAATCAGGAACGATTCGAATCCTTACAGTTTCAGTTGACTAACTGCTTTTGGATTATTAGCGTTGAGCTGTGCTGACGCTCTTTGACGTTATGATGGATTTGGAAGTCTATTCCACTCCAGAGTTTGACACGAGGTCAACGTTCTCACGGTTGAGGTGTCATTCAGGATGCGTTCTTACTAGTTGTATTAGAACTAAGGATGACTGTCCGATCTACAGTCGTAAGTATCGGTTGTTTTGCAGTCATGAGGGACTGACTTTTAGGATGACCCGCATCGAGGTACGTTTTGCCTCTTAAGTGATATGTTGATTTTGGTAAGTCGCTCTGTTTCAGAGTTTGAAGAGAAGTAAGTATCCTCACGTTTATTAATACGATTCTGTTATGGTTAAGAATCGAGGTTGTGGCTTCATGTTGTTGTGTAGCCCGGGTGTGACGCGATACACCAGTGCTAATTTCGAGGACGAAATTCTTTTAGTGGGGGATATTGTGATGACCAGGGATTATAGATGTTAATCCCGTAATGTTAATAATCCCTAAAGTGGTTTTACGTAGCGATTTGGAGTTTAATCGCGATGTTGGGCCTTCTGGGCTCGTTTATTTGGGTAGTTGGGATCGTTGGATCCAGAGGTTGAGATTGTATTCACATTACGGTGTAAAACCTAAGAGTTGGGTTTTTGATGTGTCTCGGGATCTCGGGTGCTATGTGAGCACCGGTAGAGGGTTTTGGAGTTAGAGAGAGAGTTTTTGAAAACAGATGATTTTTAAGGAATCACGATGTATTTGTGGGGTTATTAGTTTTTCGGGGTATTTTGCTATAAATACCAGTTGAACCCGAGATATTTCATTAAAATTCCATTTCAGCCCTCCAATCTCTCTCTCTCTCTCTCCCCCGCCGAACCCGTCTGCCTCCCCTGCCCCCGCCGCTTCAGGCGCTTCGCCCGCCGCCGTCCGGCCGCCGTTCGGCGCGTGCGACCTACCCACGGCTTCGTCTCGTCCAGGCGCTCATTTCCCCTCCGTCAATTTGAAGTTTCATCGCGATTTGAGGTCGAATTTTGAGAAAGAGCGGCGATCCCCAATTTCTAGGGTTCATCGGATTTTGGTCGTTTTTCTTCCGATTTCGTTTGGGTTACGTTCCTTACCCCTTTTTCCATGTTTGTGATGTTCTTCCCTGCCTAATTGTGATTTGTGGCTCGAAATTATGTTCGAATTTTAGGGCTTGGAATTCGATTTTGGGGATTTTTGGCATGAGGATGATAATGCTTGTTCGGATTCGATTTATTCATGCTTAAATGAATTATGATGCTTAAGTGGGATCGAATTAAGATGTTATGGTTCGAATTTGCCCTAATTTGGTGAGGGTTTGATTTCGAATTTTGGGGATTTTGGCTATGGGTTGATGATTCATGTTAGGGATCATTTATTACATGTTTTAGATGATTTATGATGCTTGGTTGGGTTCGAATGGTGATGCTAGGGTTCGAATTATTGAAGGTGTTCTTGGGCAATTTTTCGATATGTCGCATTCGTTTTCCCTCCCTGCATGTACCCTGCCCCGGGTCTTTTAAATGATTTATTGTCGTGTGTTGACAATATTCTGAGGGTTATGAATGTGCTTGAGCATGGGTTACATGTTCGTAAATAATTGTGAATTATTTATCGTTTTAGCACATCGTTTCTCGGGGCATGGAACTCGAGCAAGGTTTGGCTCGGACTTCGAGGATTTAAGGTACGTTTAACGTACGAGCATAGTTTAAATGATGTTTTACAAGTATGATGCATGATCTAAAATACATGAAATGCTTTGCTATGATGGTATCGGGACTCGGTTACGATATGTTGTTTCACATGGTGGAATGCTCAGTGCCGCTATGAAGCGAGCCAATGATGAGGTGTGGTTGCTACGGAGCAAACACCCATAGTATGACGTTACCTTGAAGTAAGAAATGAAAATGTGGTATTTGATTAGATATCTAGGATATCTGTATTTTATTCCCTATGGGTAATAATAGGAACAGAGACGTAGTTAATCAGAGAAGTGATTAACCAATATCGGAAGTTAAGGAAATCTCAATACGATATCTAGAATTATGATCATTGCTAGATTAAGTAAGATGTTATGAAAAGATGTTATGAAACGATGTTATGAAAAGATGTTATGAAACGATGTTATGAAAAGATGTTATGAAAAGATGTTATGAAACGATGTTATGAAAAGATGTTATGAAACGATGTTATGAAAAGATGTTATGAAAAGATGTTATGAAACGATGTTATGAAAAGATGTTATGAAACGATGTTATGAAATGATGTTATGAAATGTTGCTAATCATTGCTAGATAAAGTAAGATGTTATGAAATGTTGCTAATCATTGCTAGGTAAAGTAAGATGTTATGGAATGTTGCTAATCATTGCTAGTTAAAGTAAGATGTTATGAAATGTTGTTAATTTGAAACTGGCTAGGGTTAACCAATGTGATGATTAACTGCATATTCAGGATTTGATGATTTATCTGTTTTGAGAACAGGGTTATTACAGGGGTACGCTATGATGAGGATGATACCATCCAGGAAGTATCACATATGTTCCACAATATTTACATTTTCGTAAATTATGTATTATGTCATTATGATTATGAAATTGTGGAATTGGTATGCTCACCCCGTTGGGGGCTGTCTCTGTTGGGGCAGGTGAACAGGTACATCGATGGCTTTGGAGATGAGCTCAAGCAGTTGATTGGATGTACTCCCAGGATCGTGGTACCAGGGCTTGATGAAGCACGGTATCGTATAAAGTACTCATACGCCCACGAGGGTTATATACATATTCATGATGCTCGCATGTGAGCAAGATTATACTTGTATATGGGTTGTATGTAAAGGCATGAGCCTTTCTCTCTCTTTCATTCCATGTTGCATGCAATTAGAGGTAGAATTGCTAAATGATAAGAGAGTCATTAGTGTATTGTGGGTGTTGAAACCCACTTTTGTTGTCATGTGTGTGGTGTCTTCCCTGGCTGGGAATTTACTTGACATTACTGTATTCTGATGAGTATTATGTTTTCCCTGGCCGGGAATTATGTTATGTGCTGTGCTTTTATTTCGGGATAGCTCTATTTATGGGGAGACTCTGCCCAAATTTTTATAAAAGTCCACAAGTAAAAAGTGGTGTAATGGGCAAGCTCTATGAGTCTATTGTTGTTAGGATGATGAGCTTATAACATAGGATGATGAGCTTATAACACTGTATGTTAAAGAAAATTTTGTGTTGCCATTCGATGGTAAGGTATCACTCAAGTTTCCCGAATAATTTTATTTAAAGCTTATGCCACACATTAATGATTAATACACTAATAAAGGGTTAAGTTTATGGGGTCCTTACATTAGTGGTATCAGAGCAGTGGTTGCTCATTGGGGCTGTTGAGGGCCTAGGAAGTTATTGATAGCACATATTTATGCATGATGGCATTAATGTTATACGACATGACTAATTGTTTATGTGCTTATATGATATGAGAAGTGGTATTGCTAACCATTGTGGTTGCAGGAATCGTGTGGAACACGATAGGATGGCATTAATAGCGATGTCTAACACTCTATATGCTACGTGCCAAGGAATCTGATTTTGGAAGAAAATCAGGGAAAAGAAAGATATGATGTATTGTCTGAGGACAGACTGGGTAGACAACCGACAGTGGAATACTTCGGTATGGTCTCAATTATTATTGAATATACTAATGTGTTTGTTCATGTAATGTTCAAGCGAGGAAGGTACGTAAGACGCGTACGGGCATCGGACGGTAACATATTCTTACACTATGACTATGCTATGATTACAGAAGTAATTACGATGTTTATGATGATGATTATGATAAGTAAGTTTATGATGATGTTTACGATGAGTAAAGATGATAAGATGTTTATGATGATGATAATGATAAGTAAGTTATGATAATGCTTATGATAAGTAAAGATGATATGATGTTTATGATGATGATTATGATAAGTAAGTTTATGATGATGTTTACGATGAGTAAAGATGATAAGATGTTTATGATGATGATAATGATAAGTAAGTTATGATAATGCTTATGATAAGTAAAGATGATATGATGTTTATGATGATGATTATGATAAGTAAGTTTATGATGATGTTTACGATGAGTAAAGATGATAAGATGTTTATGATGATGATAATGATAAGTAAGTTATGATAATGCTTATGATAAGTAAAGATGATATGATGTTTATGATAATGATTATGATGATGATTATGAGGAATAAGATTATAATGATGATGTTTATACGATGTTTATATGATGATGTGCATAAGATGTTTATATGATGATGTGCATAAGATGTTTATATGATGATGTGCATACGATGTTTATATGATGATGTGCATACGATGTTTATATGATGATGTTTATACGATGTTATTGTGGTAAGGTGCCACGGGGTAAGGTGCCCCACATGGTAAGTAGCCATGCGATGTTATTGTGGTAAGGTGCCACGGGGTAAGGTGCCCCACATGGTAAGTAGCCATGCGATGTTATTGTGGTAAGGTGCCACGGGGTAAGGTGCCCCACATGGTAAGTAGCCATGCGATGTTATTGTGGTAAGGTGCCACGGGGTAAGGTGCCCCACATGGTAAGTAGCCATGCGATGTTATTGTGGTAAGGTGCCACGGGGTAAGGTGCCCCATATGGTAAGAGGCCATACGATATTATTATGTGGATTTACGATGACTCATTCTTTTATGATGATTGGCGATAGTTTATTCCGCCAGATGTATGATAGCGATGCCCTCATTCCGCTATATTATTGGCGATGGTTCTTTCCGCCAGATGTATGATAGCGATGGTTCATTCCGCTATATTGATTGGCGATGGTTCTTTCCGCCAGATGTATGATAGCGATGCCTCATTCCGCTATATTATTGGCGATGGTTCTTTCCGCCAGATGTATGATAGCGATGCCTCATTCCGCTATATTATTGGCGATGGTTCTTTCCGCCAGATGTATGATAGCGATGGTTCATTCCGCTATATTGATTGGCGATGGTTCTTTCCGCCAGATGTATTGATAGCGATGGTTCATTCCGCTATATTGATTGGCGATGGGTTATACCGCCGGGTATTAATAGCGATGCCTCTTTCCGCTATCATGTGGACGATGATCCATGCTCAGGTGTATAGCGAGGTTTCATGCCACTTGTTATATGACGAGGTATCATGCCGTCGATTCTATAGCGATGGACTGTGCCGCTATATATTCAGCACAGGATTTTGCCGCCTTCGAGCGAAGGGTGCTGATTACGTATTATTATTTAGCGACGGAGACAGGTACGACGCTATATTGATAGCAATGAGGTATGAGATATTGCTATTCTATTTAGCATTATTATAGCTGGCATGCGTTGTTATACATGTTTTATTATGACTATTTTACTAGCATGATGATGAATGATATATGTTGATGTACATGGACCGTCACGAGTTGACTAGGTCATTTAGATGTCATTGTTGACTTGTATCGTCACTAGTTGACGATACCTTAGATGCCATGAGTGGGCATGTGTCGTCACGGGATGGCGATGACGATAGTGCAGGAGATGTCTTATTAGACATGCATCATCGTTACGATGAGCAATGCGTTAAGTATACGTTTTCAGTTGTATGCCTTGGGTGCCAGTGTCGGGCACAAGGAGACGTGTGCGTCACCGATTGACGTGACCCTTATACCGAGCGGGTTGCTCGAAGAATGGATGGACACGCTGTACATGTGATTGTACCGCAGAAATTGTTTGAGGTAATCATATTTCGAGTGGTGGTACCCTTGAGGTATGCTCGTTGGAATGGCTTTTTGGCCATGTTTTTGACGACATGAGTAATCGTGGAGGAATTACTCGCTTTCTATTGATATGACATGTGGTAGACATGGTTACACCACCCATGAGGGTGTAAGATGGGTCCTAAGGGAGTAGGATCAGGTTATGTTAAGTACATAGGGACATTGGAGTGTCCAGGGTATATGTCTTGAATACATCATTTTCTTGGTTCAAATAAGTATTTGAGAAATTTTACCAATTTCGGACGTTCTTTTAATTTTTTGATAAATTTCTATTTCGTGCAATTATAAGAGTATGTGTCTTGGGTAAATAATTTTCTTGGTTGGAAGAAGGTTTTGAGAAATTTTCAGAAATTACGTAAGTTTTTTGATTTTTTGATAAATTTCGATTTCGTGCGAATATTCGAGTATATGTCTTGAGTATATAATTTTCTTGGTTCGAATAAGTATTTGAGAAACTTTAACAATTTCGGACGTTTTTTTGATGTTTTGATGAATTTCTATTTCGTGCAATTATAAGAGTATGTGTCTGGAGTACATAATTTTCTTGGTTGGAAGAAGGTTTTGAGAAATTTTCAGAATTACGTAAGTTTTTTGATTTTTTGATAAATTTCGATTTCGTGCGAATATTCGAGTATATGTCTTGAGTATATCATTTTCTTAGTTCAAATAAGTATTTGAGAAATTTTAACAATTTCGGACGTTTTTTTGATTTTTTGAAAAATTTCTATTTCGTGCAATTATAAGAGTATGTGTCTTGAGTACATAATTATCTTTGTTGGAAGAACGTTTTGAGATATTTCAGAAATAACGTAAGTTTTTTGATTTTTGATAAATTTCGATTTCCTGCGAATATTCGAGTATATGTCTTGAGTATATTATTTTCTTGGTTCGAATAAGTATTTGAGAAAATTTAACAATTTTTGACGTTTTTTCTATACATTTCTATTTCGTGCAATTATAAGAGTATGTGTCTTGAGTACATAATTTTCTTTGTTGGTGGAAGAAGGTTTTGAGAAATTTTCAGAATTACGTAAGTTTTTTGATTTTTTGATAAATTTCGTTTTCGTGCGAATATTCGAGTATATGTCTTGAGTACATCAGTTTCTTGGTTCAAATAAGTATTTGAGAAATTTTAACAAATTCGGACGTTTTTTGATAAATTTCTATTTCGTGCAATTATAAGGGTATGTGTCTTGAGTACATAATTATCTTGGTTGGAAGAAGGTTTTGAGAAATTTTCAGAAATTACTTAAGTTTTTTGATTTTTTGATAATTTTCGATTTCGTGCGAATATTCGAGTATATGTCTTGAGTACATCATTTTCTTGGTTCGAATAAGTATTTGAGAAATTTTAACAATTTCGGACGTTTTTTTGATGTTTTGATAAATTTCTATTTCGTGCAATTATAAGATTATGTGTCTGGAGTACATAATTTTCTTGGTTGGAAGAAGGTTTTGAGAAATTTTCAGAAATTAGGTAAGTTTTTTGATTTTTTGATAAATTTCGATTTCGTGCGAATATTCGAGTATATGTCTTGTGTATATCATTTTATTGGTTCGAATTAGTATTTGAGAAATTTTTACAATTTCGGACGTTTTTTTGATGTTTTGATAAATTTCTATTTCTTGCAATTATAAGAGTATGTGTGTTGAGTACATAATTTTCTTGGTTGGAAGAAAGTTTTGAGAAATTTTCAGAATTAGGTAAGCTGTTTATTTTTTTGATAAATTTCGATTTCGTGCGAATATTCGAGTATATGTCTTGAGTACATCATTTTCTTTGTTCGAATAAGTATTTGAGAAATATTAACAATTTCGGACGTTTTTTTTTATTTTTTGATAAATTTCTATTTCGTGCAATTTTAAGAGTATGTGTCTTGGGTAAATAATTTTCTTGGTTGGAAGAACTTTTTGAGAAATTTTCAGAAATTACTTAAGTTTTTTGATTTTTTGATAAATTTCGATTTCGTGCGAATATTCGAGTATATTTCTTTAGTATATCATTTTCTTGGTTCGAATAAGTATTTGAGAAAATTTAACAATTTCGGACGTTTTTTTGATGTTTTGATAAATTTCTATTTCGTGCAATTATAAGAGTTTGTGTCTTGTGTAAACAATTTTCTTGGTTGGAAGAAGGTTTTGAGAAATTTTCAGAAATTACAGTTTTTTGATTTTTTGATAAATTTCGATTTCGTGCGAACCTTCGAGTAAATGTCTTGAGTAAATCATTTTCTTGGTTCGAATAAGTATTTGAGAAAATTTTTCAATTTCGTACGTTTTTTTGATGTTTGGATAAATTTCTATTTCGTGCAATTATAAGAGTATGTGTATTGAGTACATAATTATCTTGGTTGGAAGAAGGTTTTGAGAAATTTTCAGAAATTACCTAAGTTTTTTGATTTTTTGATAAATTTCTTTTTCGCGCGAATATTCGAGTATATGTCTTGAGTACATCATTTTCTTGGTTCCAATAAGTATTTGAGAAATTTTAACAATTTCGGAAGTTTTTTTGATTTTTTTATAAATTTCTATTTCGTGCAATTATAAGAGTATGTGTCTTGAGTAAATAATTTTCTTGGTTGGAAGAAGGTTTTGAGAAATTTCAGAAATTACGTAAGTTTTTTGATTTTTTGATAAATTTCGTTTTCGTGCGAATATTCGAGTTTATGTCTTGAGTACATCATTTACTTGGTTCAAATAAGTATTTGAGAAATTTTAACAAATTCGGACGTTTTTTAAATTTTTTATAAATTTCTGAATCTAAAAGTCCTTGGAGCTGTCCAGCCTTCTATGTAGAAAATGTTGTTCATATGTAGTCCTGACTTTATCAGGAAGAATGAAAGGATGGAGTCCCCAATTGAGAAACCATTGTAAGAACCACTTTGGAAAATTAGTGATTTCAGGGGTATATGTCTCGAAAACATCAGTTTCTTGGTTTGAACAATTTTTTTAACAATTTTCACAGGTAAGCTTTTTTGTTTTTTTGATAAATTTTGTTTTTGTGCGAATATCGAGTATATATTTTCGTAAACAAATTCAAATTGTGGAATCTAACAACAAGTCTTGAGTACATAATTTTCTTGGTTGAAAGATGTTTCTGACAAATTTTCACAATTTACGTAAGCTTTTTGATTTTTTGATAAATTTCTATTTCGTGCGAGATTCGAGTATCTGTCTTGAGTACATCATTTTCATGGTTGTAACAAGTTTTTGAGCAATTTTCACAGGTAATGGTGTTTTTTTTTTTGATAAATTTCGATTTTGTGCGAATATTCGAGTATATGTTTTCGTAAACAAATTCAATTTGTGGAATATAACATCAAGTCTTCAGTACATCATTTTCTTGGTTGAAAGAAGTTTTTGAGAAATTTTCACAATTTACGCAAGTTTTTTGATTTTTTGATAAATTTCTATTTCAAGCGAGTATTCAAGTATATGTCTCGAATACATCATTTTCTTGGTTTGAACAAGTTTTTGAACAATTTTCACAAGTAAGAACGTTTTTTTATTTTTTTTATAAATTTTGATTTTGTGCGAATATCGAGTATATGTTTTCGTAAACAAATTCAAATTGTGGAATCTAACATCAAGTCTTGAGTACATAATTTTCTTGGTTGGAAGAAGGTTTTGGGAAATTTACACAATTTACGTAAGTTTTTTCATTTTTTGATAAATTTCTATTTCGTGCGAGTAAATTGATGTTAGATTCCAAAAATTGAATTTGTTTAAGAAAACATATACTCGATATTCGCACAAAATCGAAATTTTTCAAAAAAAAAAAAACGTCCTTACCTGTGACAACTGTTCAAAAACTTGTTGCAACAAAGAAAATGATGTACTCAAGACATATACTTGAATACACGCACGAAATAAAAATTTATCAAAAAATCAAAAAAATTACGTAAATTGTGAACATTTCTCAAAAACTTCTATCAACCAAGAAAATTATGTACTCAAGACTTGATCTTAAATTCCACAAATTGAATTTGTTTACGAAAACATATTCTCAAATATTCGCATAAAATCGAAATTTATCAAAAAAATAAAAAAACGTTCTTACCTGTTAAAATTGTTCAAAAACTTGTTACAACCAAGAAAATGATGTACTTAAGACATATACTTGAACACTCGCACGAAATAGAAATTTATCAAAAAATCAAAAAACTTACTTAAATTGTGAAAATTTCTCAAAAACTTCTTTCAACCAAGAAAATGATGTACTCAAGACTTGATGTTAGATTCAACAAATTGAATTTGTTTACGAAAACATATACTCGATATTTGCACAAAATCGAAATTTATCAAAAAAATAAAAAACGTCATTACCTGTGAAAATTGTTCAAAAACTTGTTACAACCAAGAAAATGATGTACTCAATACATATACTTGAATACTCGCACGAAATATAAATTTATCAAAATTATGAAAATTTCTCAAAAACTTCTATCAACCAAGAAAAATATGTACTCAAGATTGATGTTAGATTCCACAAATTGAATTTGTTTCCGAAAACATATTTTCGAATATTCGCACAAAATCGAAATTTATCAAAAAAAATAACAAAACGTCCATACCTCTGAAAATTGTTCAAAAACTTGTTACAACCAAGAAAATGATATACACAAGACAGGTACTCGAATACTCGCACGAAATGGAAATTTATCAAAAAATCAAAAAAATTACGTAAATTGTGAACATTTCTCAAAAACTTCTATCAACCAAGAAAATTATGTACTCAAGACTTGATGTTAAATTCCACAAATTGAATTTGTTTACGAAAACATATTCTCAAATATTCGCATAAAATCGAAATTTATCAAAAAAATAAAAAAACGTCCTTACCTGTTAAAATTGTTCAAAAACTTGTTACAACCAAGAAAATGATGTACTTAAGACATATACTTGAACACTCGCACGAAATAGAAATTTATCAAAAAATCAAAAAACTTACGTAAATTGTGAAAATTTCTCAAAAATTTCTTTCAACCAAGAAAATGATGTACTCAAGACTTGATGTTAGATTCAACAAATTGAATTTGTTTACGAAAACATATACTCGAAATTTATCAAAAAAATAAAAAATGTCATTACCTGTGAAAATTGTTCAAAAACTTGTTACAACCAAGAAAATGATGTACTCAAGACATATACTTGAATACTCGCACCAAATATAAATTTATCAAAAAATCAAAAAAATTTACGTAAATTGTGAAAATTTCTCAAAAACTTCTATCAACCAAGAAAAATATGTACTCAAGATTGATGTTAGATTCCACAAATTGAATTTGTTTACGAAAACATATTTTCGAATATTCGCACAAAATCGAAATTTATCAAAAAAATAACAAAACGTCCATACCTCAGAAAATTGTTCAAAAACTTGTTACAACCAAGAAAATGATATACACAAGACAGATACTCGAATACTCGCACGAAATGGAAATTTATCAAAAAATCAAGAAACTTACGTAAATTGTGAAAATTTCTCAAAACTTCTTCCAACCACGAAAATTATGTAATCAAGACTTGATGTTAGATTCCACAAATTGAATTTGTTTACGAAAACATATTCTCAAATATTCGTATAAAATTGAAATTTATCAAAAAAATAAAAAAACGTCCTTACCTGTTAAAATTGTTCAAAAACTTGTTACAACCAAGAAAATGATGTACTCAAGACATATACTTGAACACTCGCACGAAATAGAAATTTTTAAAAAAATCAAAAAACTTACGTATATTGTGAAAATTTCTCAAAAACTTCTTTCAATCAAGAAAATGATGTACTCAAGACTTGATGTTAGATTCAACAAATTGAATTTGTTTACGAAAACATATACTCGATATTTGCACAAAATCGGAATTTATCAAAAAATAAAAAACGTCCTTACCTGTGAAAATTGTTCAAAAACTTGTTACAACCAAGAAAATGATGTACTCAAGACATATACTTGAATACTCGAACGAAATATAAATTTATCAAAAAATCAAAAAAACTTACGTAAATTGTGAAAATTTCTCAAAAACTTCTATCAACCAAGAAAAATATGTACTCAAGATTGATGTTAGATTCCACAAATTGAATTTGTTTACAAAAACATATTTTCGAATATTCGCACAAAATCCAAATTTATCAAAAAAATAACAAAACGCCCATACCTCTGAAAATTGTTCAAAAACTTGTTACAACCAAGAAAATGATATACACAAGACAGATACTCGAATACTCGCACAAAATGAAAATTTATCAAAAAATCAAAAAAATTACGTAAATTGTGAACATTTCTCAAAAACTTCTATCAACCAAGAAAATTATGTACTCAAGACTTGATGTTAAATTCCACAAATTGAATTTGTTTACGAAAACATATTCTCAAATATTCGCATAAAATCGAAATTTATCAAAAAAATAAAAAAACGTCCTTACCTGTTAAAATTGTTCAAAAACTTGTTACAACCAAGAAAATGATGTACTTAAGACATATACTTGAACACTCGCACGAAATAGAAATTTATCAAAAATTCAAAAAACTTACGTAAATTGTGAAAATTTCTCAAAAATTTCTTTCAACCAAGAAAATGATGTACTCAAGACTTGATGTTAGATTCAACAAATTGAATTTGTTTACGAAAACATATACTCGATATTTGCACAAAATCAAAATTTATCAAAAAAATAAAAAACGTCATTACCTGTGAAAATTGTTCAAAAACTTGTTACAACCAAGAAAATGATGTACTCAAGACATATACTTGAATACTCGCACGAAATATAAATTTATCAAAAAATCAAAAAAACTTACGTAAATTGTGAAAATTTCTCAAAAACTTCTATCAACAAAGAAAAATATGTACTCAAGATTGATGTTAGATTCCACAAATTGAATTTGTTTACGAAAACATATTTTCGAATATTCGCACAAAATCGAAATTTATCAAAAAAATAACAAAACGTCCCTACCTCTGAAAATTGTTCAAAAACTTGTTACAACCAAGAAAATGATATACACAAGACAGATATTCGAATACTCGCACGAAATGGAAATTTATCAAAAAATCAAAAAACTTACGTAAATTGTGAAAATTTCTCAAAACTTCTTCCAACCACGAAAATTATATAATCAAGACTTGATGTTAGATTCCACAAATTGAATTTGTTTACGAAAACATATTCTCAAATATTCGCATAAAATTGAAATTTATCAAAAAAATAAAAAAACGTCCTTACCTGTTAAAATTGTTCAAAAACTTGTTACAACCAAGAAAATGATGTACTCAAGACATATACTTGAACACTCGCACGAAATAGAAATTTATCAAAAAATCAAAAAACTTACGTATATTGTGAAAATTTCTCAAAAACTTCTTTCAACTAAGAAAATGATGTACTCAAGACTTGATGTTAGATTCAACAAATTGAATTTGTTTACGAAAACATATACTCGATATTTGCACAAAATCGGAATTTATCAAAAAATAAAAAACGTCCTTACCTGTGAAAATTGTTCAAAAACTTGTTACAACCAAGAAAATGATGTACTCAAGACATATACTTGAATACTCGCACGAAATATAAATTTATCAAAAAATAAAAAAAACTTACCTAAATTGTGAAAATTTCTCAAAAACTTCTATCAACCAAGAAAAATATGTACTCAAGATTGATGTTAGATTCCACAAATTGAATTTGTTTACGAAAACATATTCTCGAATATTAGCACAAAATCGAAATTTATCAAAAAAATAACAAAACGTCCATACCTCTGAAAATTGTTCAAAAACTTGTTACAACCAAGAAAATGATATATCAAAAAAATAAATTTCGATTTTGTGCGAATATTCGAGAATATGTTTTCGTAAACAAATTCAATTTTTGGAATCTAACATCAAGTCTTGATTACATCATTTTCTTGGTTGAAAGAAGTTTTTGAGAAATTTTCACAATTTACGTTAGTTTTTTGATTTTTTGATATATTTCTATTTCAAGTTAGTATTCAAGTATATCTTGAGTACATCATTTTCTTGGTTGTAACAAGTTTTTGAACAATTTTCACATGTAAGGACGTTTTTTTTTATTTTTTTGATAAATTTCGATTTTGTGGGAATATCGAATATATGTTTTCATAATCAAATTCAATTTGTGGAACTAACATCAAGTCTTGAGACATGATTTTCTTGGTTGGAAGAAGTTTTTGAGGAATTTTCACAATTTACGTAAGTTTTTTGACTTTCTGATAAATTTCTATTTCGTGCGAGTATTCGTGTATATGTCTTTAGTACATCATTATCTTGGTTGGAACAAGTTTTGAACAATTTTCACAGGTAAGGACGTTTTTTTTATTTTTTTGATAAATTTCGATTTTGTGCGAATATTAGAGAATATGTGTTCGTAAACAAATTCAATTTGTGGAATCTAACATCTAGTCTTGAGTACATCATTTTCTTGGTTGAAAGAAGTTTTTGATAAATTTACACAATTTACGTAAGTTTTTTGATTTTTTGATAAATTTCTATTTCATGCGAGTATTCAAGTATATATCTTGAGTACAACATTTTCTTGGTTTGTATCAAGTTTTTGAACAATTTTCACAGGTAAGGACGTTTCTTTTTTATTTTTGATAAATTTCGATTTTGTGCGAATATCGAGTATATGTTTTCGTTAACAAATTCAATTTGTGGAATCTAACATCAAGTCTTGAGTACATCATTTTCTTGGTTGAAAATAGCAAAGTTTTTACATAAGTCTCTAAATTCATCTCCTTGAAGATGACATCTAAGACTAATGAGTCTTGAATTAGTGGATCTGAAAGATCTACTGAAAAGTTAGGGGAACAGTTGAAATATATTGGTCCATTACAAACATTTGTTTGAATCATGGCCAATAATGAAGATTTATATCTTTTTAAGCTTTTATCTCGAAGAGCGAGATATATTGGAGCATTAACTCCCATATGAACTAATGGTTTAACAGCAACTTGAATTAAACCAAAGTGAATATATTTATAATGTCTTTCTATATATTTAGTGATTGAATTTAAAGATACCAAATGTATACTTTGAAATTCTTGTTGCATAGAAATAGTTTCTTCATGAGTTTATTTTAGAATAATGAATTCACAATTAAATCCAAAATTTAATCTTCAAACAACAATAAAAGACGAAACTGTCTTATTACATGTAGAAGCAGATAATCCATCTATTTTTGTTCCAAAACGTTTAAAATGGGATGAAATCACTATCCCAAATGAGTTTATTTTTCAAACTCCTCAAATACCCAGAAATTTAATAAGAAGAGACATATCTCAAATAATTGAAGAAACTGATGGGCGAATATTACTAAGATTTAACTCATATCGAGAACGATCCCATTCATCTATACAAGATGACCCTGAACCAGAATCATCTCGAAAATCTGTTTCGAATTATTCCAGTTCTCGTTTTACCGACTCAAAAATCAATTTTAAATCTCCTCTTCCAGAATTCCAACCTTCTAGTTCAACAAATTATTCTCCTCCAAATTCCCTCACTTTATCTCAAATAAACATGATTTCATGTTTAAATTTTAGAGTTAATCATCAATATTTGATTGATGATTACAATGATCCTGATAACAAGGATAAAAGACAATGGTTTGAACAATTAGAACCACAATTCGTAGAACAAATAAAAAGGCTTGGATGATGGACATAATTAAGAAAAAGTCAAATATTCCTTTACTTAATTGGTTTCATATGTATACCTTTACAAAAGATATAGAAAATGTTTATTCGCTACAACAATAAATGTTCAAACAGCCCTTTACAAAAAATGGACTTTAGACAATAATACTGTTGTCACTTCTATTCATCCACCTCTTCAAAAAATAAAAGTAACCATTCCCGATGGTGAAATCATAGCTACTCTCTTCAAACGAGGTCGTGACGGAAAAGACCCTGTTTCACAAGAAGATGTTATAAAAATATATCAACAAAATAATTTCTCAAATCAAATTTTACATACTATTGCTACTCAGTTAAATCAAATGCAAAATTTACAAATAGAAACTAAATCTGAAAATTTAAAATTTCCTCACGATATTTCCAAACCTCACTTTAACCCAAGAATTATTCCTATGTCCCTTGAAAGTAAATTAAAATTACCAAATACCGATATACTTAATTTTATAAACGAAAAACTAGCCAATATTCCCTCTACTAGTGATACTGATAATCTCATAAATGAAATTAACGAAAATTTTAAAGGAGAAATAAATAAATTACGTTCATCTGGATCAACTAGAAATTTTTATAACAAACCCACACCTCCAGATATTCAATATGAAGAAAGAACTCAATTTCAAACTTCTAAATGTGATGGACAATCTATACATCAATGGAATATAGATGGTAAATCCGAATCTGAAATACTCAATACACTACAAGAAATGGGTATGGCAAAAACTGCCTACCGAATTCAAAATGCTACAGAAGAAAATGCTGTAGGTCTACTAGTAACAGGATTTACTGGACAATTAAAAAATTGGTGGGATAACCAATTAACTTTAGACGAGAAACAAGCTATTATACATCATAAGTCAGAATTTGAAACTGAAGATGGTATAATTCAACAAAAGGCTGATGCCTGTGACTATTTAATAATTACTATAGGTATGTATTTTATAGGAAATCCAAAGAAGAATTAAACTCATCTCATATTGTTCTTTCAAACTTAAGATGCCCTACTCTATCTGATTATAGATGGTACAAAGACGTCTTTCTTACTTATGTTCTTAAAAGAACTGACTGTAATCAAGCTTTCTGGAAAGAAAGATTCATTGCAGGTCATCCTAAATTATTCGGAGAACGAATAACACAAAAACTCAAAACTGAAACTGATAGTGATACTATCAATTTTGATTCAATAACTTTTGGGCAATTATTTTCTTTTATCAAAAGAGAAGCTTTATACGTTAAGCTCTGAATTAAAAATACATTCCTTTGACACAAAAGATACAACTCAAGGAACAATTCATGTCTCTCAACACATGCCTGATCAAGAACAATATGTACAGACAATAGAAAAAAATTCATTCCAAAAATGGTATTCTATGATTACTTTAATAATTAATGATTTTAAAATTAACACTATTTGTCTAATAGATAGTGGTGCTGATCAAAATTGTATTAATGAAGGACTTATTTCTACTAACTATTATGAAAAAACAAAAGAAAAGCTTGTTGCAGCTAACTCAACACCCTTAAATATTAAATATAAATTTTCCAAAGCCTATATCTGTAATCAAGGATATTGTTTTAAACCCCATTCATTTTAGTTAAAAACTTAAATCAAGAAATAATATTAGGAACTCCTTTTTTAACCTCAATTTACCCTTTTCAAGTAAATCATAAAGGTATTACTACTAATATTATGGGAAATAAAATAAGTTTTCATTTCTACTCCTACTAAAGTAAAAGAAATATCTTTACTTCAAGAATCATCGATTTTTAAACAACTTAATTTAATCAAAACAAAAAAGTTACAAATAAGTCTATTAAAAGAAGAAATATCTTATTTGAAAATTGAAGAACAAATACAACTTCCCAATATTCAAAAGAAAATAAAATCTATAGAAACTAAAATTAAACTCAAAATGCTCCTTCTGAATTTAGAAATATAATGAATAATATTTTCAATTCCTTTGATTTTATCATTGTTTATATTGATGATGTTTTAATATTTTCAGAATCAATAGATCAACATTTCAAGCATTTAAATATCTTTATTCAAACTACTATGAAAAATGGATTAGCCGTTTCTGAATCTAAATTAAAATTATTTCAAACTAAAATTCGTTTTTTAGGACACGATATTTTCCAAGGCACTATCAAACCTATTTCAAGAGCAATAGAGTTTGCTTCAAATTTCCAGATGAAATTAAAGATAAAACTCAACTTCAACGATTCCTAGGATGTCTCAATTATGTCTCCGATTTCTTTCCCAAACTTCGTATCATTGTAAACCTCTATATCAGAGACTTCAAAAGAAACCTTGTGAATGGGCATCTGAACATTCACGTCTAGGTAAATTAATTAAAACCCAAGTTACATCCTTACATTGTCTAGGACTTCCTCATCCCGACGCCTACCTAATAGTTGAAACAGATGCATCTGATTCCGGGTATGAGGGTATCCTCAAACAAAAATTATATTCATCTGCATCTCCTACAATTGAAATATCATTCGATTTCATTCAGGCATTTGGTTAGGATCTCAATAGAATTATTTTACTGTCAAAAAGGAAATTTTATCCATACTTTTGTGCATTTCTAAATTTCAAGACGATTTATACAATAAATCATTTCTGTTAAGAATAGTTGCAAATCTGCAAAGGAAATTTTACAAAAAGATGTAAAAAATATAGTTTCAAAACAAATTTTTGCACGATGGCAAGCTATTTTATCAGTGTTTGATTTTGAGATTGAATACATTAAAGGATCATCCAATTCACTTCCAGATTTTCTTACTAGAGAATTTTTACAAGGAAAAAATATTATTACAGATGAACCAGTCCAAAGTTCAAACATCCGATGATTATGCAGCTCAAAAACCCACGCAAAATAGATTTACAGTTCTTGCAGATTTTCCTCCTCTTACCTATACTCAAGCTGTACAAACACCCCTTGCACCTACCACATCAGAAAAACCTTTACCTACTCAATCATCCCAATCTTCTCTCTATTTCACAAAACCTTATGTTGAACATCTTACTCTAACTAGATTTTCAACAGTCACTGACTTTAATACCCTTAAAAGTATTATTCAACGTTATTATCCTCAAGGTTGTCATTGGTACCCAGAAGACTCAAGAAGACTCAACAATTTTATGAATTTATTCTTGTTGATTCAAAATCAATAGAATTAGTCCACACTCCTGATAATAAAAATCCTTCTAGAATTGCTTTTTCAAAATGTATAATAAAAAAGATTTTTAAACAAGAAGAATGGACTTTTCCATTTTCTCAAAAGAATTTTTCAAAAGATTTTAATCCAAAGGGTTATAATTATCCTGATTACAAAATGGCTTGGTTTAATACGTTTTTCAAACGACCATTTGATCATTCTTGGTTTTTTACATTTCATTCAAACTTCTTTAAAGAATTCCCCATTTGGTTTTGCGACTGGTGGTTCAAATTTGGTCCTTCAACCGAAATTCTACCTCCAGATGTAAAACTTGCCCTTCAAAGTTTTGTTTCAAAAGTACCTGGTACAGAATTTGAAAAACAAATTTTATGTTTTTCCGATTTCAAAGTACCATGGATTTTCTGTTGGAATTTCCTTTAATGTATTCAATCTCAAATCTGGAAGTGAATTGGATGATCCTTTAATGTATTCAATCTCAAAATCAAACACTGATAAGATAGCTTGCCATCGTGCAAAAAATTGTTTTGAAACTATATTTTTTACATCTTTTTTTAAAATTTCCTTTGCAGATTTGCAATCTATTCTTAACAGAAATGATTTATTGTATAAATCGTCTTGAAATTTAGAAATGCACAAAACTATGGATAGAATTTCCTTTTTGACAGTAGAATAATTCTTTTGAGATCCTAACCAAATGCCTGAATGAAATCGAATGATATGTTCAGTTGTAGGAGATGCAGATGAATGTAATTTTTGTTTGAGGATACCCCCATACCCGGAATCAGATGCATCTGCTTCAAATATTAGGTAGGCGTCGGGATAAGGAAGTCCTAGACAAGGTAAGGATGTAACTTGGGTTTTAATTAATTTAACTAGACGTGAATGTTCAGATGTCCATTCACAAGGTTTCTTTTGAAGTCTCTGATATAGAGGTTTAAAATGATACGAAGTTTGGGAAAGAAATCAGAGACATAATTGAGACATCCTAGGAATCGTTGAAGTTGAGTTTTATCTTTAATTTCATCTGGAAATTTTGAAGCAAACTCTATTGCTCTTGAAATAGGTTTGATAGTGCCTTGGAAAATATCGTGTCCTAAAAAATGAATTTTAGTTTGAAATAATTTTAATTTAGATTCAGAAATGGCTAATCCATTTTTCATAGTAGTTTGAATAAAGATATTTAAATGCTTGAAATGTGGATCTATTGATTCTGAAAATATTAAAACATCATCAATATAAACAATGATAAAATCAAAGGAATTGAAAATATTATTCATTATATTTTGAAATTCAGAATGAGCATTTTTGAGACCAAAAGGTATTACATTCCATTCGTAATGTCCAAAAGGTACGGTAAATGCAGTTTTATATCTATCTTTTTCATCGATTTGAATTTGCCAAAAGCCTGATTTCATATCAAATTTTGAAAAGATAGTTGCTTTATATAATCTGTTGATTAAATCTCTTTTATTAGGAATTGGATATCTAATCCATTGTAGTACCTTGTTTAAAGGTTTATAATTAGTTACTAATCTAGGAACACCACGTTCCTTTTCAGCACTATTATTGACATAGAAGGCTGCACAACTCCAAGGAGATTTGCTAGGCCTTATTAATTTTTTAGTAAGTAAATTTTGAATTTCTTGTTTACAGGTTTCAAGTAATTCTTTATTCATTTGAATAGGTCTTGCTTTTGTAGGGATGTCTTTTTCATTGAATTCTTTTTCATAGGGTAGTTCGATGATATGATGTTTTGTAGGGTCCTCCTACCTTAACATCATCTTTAACACATATAATGGACTAAACATTGCATATAATAACGTCTCAAGGTTAAGGTTGTAGTTTGAGCTATAAGATTACATGCCAAAAATATGAAACTTCAAACTTAATTGATTACATTCTCAAAATGAAAGTTGGAGCGATAGAATTATACTACTCCTAGAGTAGAGACTATCCCAAAAATCCTGCATCCTAATTTCTTTCACGCTCCTCATAACTCACTGTCTCAACCCGACCCTGAGCCTTTTGTCCAAAAGTGTACCTACAGGGACAACACATCGTGAGCATGCACATCTTTACTTAATCATCATAAAAGAAACATAACAGTAAATGTATGAAATCTTAGTTAAGTAAACTTGCTAGTTATTCGTTAACTTCTTCTTGTTGACCCTGATTTACATTCATACATATGGACGTCTTACCCTGTTATATGGCGTCTTACCATATCATAAACATCGTATGGCATCTTGCCATGTGGGCGTCTTACCCAATCATAACATCGTATGGCATCTTACCGTATCATGACATCGTATCATGATATAAACATCATATAAACATCATCATTACTTGTCATAATCATCTTCATGGATATCGTATCCTCTTCACATAAACATCATCATCATAATTTACTTATCATACTCATCGCTCATCATAAACATCATTATCATAATTTACTTATCATACTCATCGTCGTAAACATCATCATAAACATCATCATCATCATAAACATTATCATTACAAACATCATATGTAGGAGTATAGTTTACCGTCCGATGCCCGTACGTTTCTTACGTACCTTAATCCCAAAAGTGGAGAATCGGAGAGCTTTATCTCCTTGAGGTCGTGGGTACTTGGGATGGTTCTACATAACCATACAAATTGATATTAGAAGCTAATCATGGTCCAATATCCAAAAATCCCACAAAAATATCAAAAATGCACATTTTTACACCTCGCGACCGATCGCCGCCCAGGCCCGATCGATCGCGAGATCATACTGGACGAGGCTCAAAATTTTGCATCTTGGCGATCGATCGCCACTTTTGGCGCGATCGATCGCCAGCCTCGCCGATCGATCGCCCAAAGGTTGCGATCGATCGCCAAACGCTACTGGCGCCCACTGCCGGCTCGCGATCGATCGCCAAAAATGGGCGATCGATCGCCAGTCGCTGTACATCAAAAAATCGTCATTAATGAGCATTTTTCAAACCTTTCTTCATGCCTTACAAATCCAAACTTCCCTACAACATCAATAACATCATAACCCACTAAAACCCACATAAAACACTTCAAAAATCATACCCCAACCATAAACAACATATACCCAAAACAAACCCACATAAAGCATCAAAAACTAACCCATTTCAACATCAAACATCATAAAACTTTTAGGAATGGTTCCATACCTCTTGTAGGCTCCAAATCCTAACAAAGATCACACAAAAAAGTTTTTGTGAAGCTTTCCTTCTCCTTCTTTGGTGGATCTCGAAAATGGGAAGGGTTTGGGGTTGGGAAGTGGTTTTGGGGATTTTTAAAAAGTGAATGGTAAAGTGGGGTTAAAGTGATGGATAAAGGATTAAAAGGGGTTGTTTAATTTAATTAAAAAAATTGTATCCCAAACTTAACATGATGTATAAAATACTCCACTTGGTATTTTAAAAGCATTTTACAACATGCTACAAACTTCCCTTAAATTCATGCTTTCCTCATAATTAGTAATCAATATAATTAAATCATGCTAACACTTCATTACCCATCATATAAATTAATTACCAACATAAATAATCACATGACCATCATTAATGCTCAAATTGCATATAATTGATTTCGGGGCATCACATTGTTTCTATCCCAAAAGGCATTAGGGAATTCAGAACATATTTGGAGTTTAATGTTAGTTTCTATAGATTTTATTTTCTGTTGAATATTAGGAAGTTGTATTTGTTCTTCTATTTTAAATAAGATATTTCTTCTTTTAATAGACTTATTTGTAACTTTTTTGTTTTGATTAAATTAAGTTGTTTAAAAATTGATGATTCTTGAAGTAAAGATATTTCTTTTACTTTAGTAGGAGTAGAAAAATGAAAACTTATTTTATTTCCCATAATATTAGTAGTAATACCTTTATGATTTACTTGAAAAGGGTAAATTGAGGTTAAAAAAGGAGTTCCTAATATTATTTCTTGATTTAAGTTTTTAACTAAAATGAATGGGGTTTTAAAACAATATCCTTGATTGCAGATATAAGCTTTGGATAATTTATATTTAATATTTAAGGGTGTTGAGTTAGCTGCAACAAGTTTTTCTTTTGTTTTTTCATAATATTTGGTAGGAATAAGTCCTTCATTAATACAATTTTGATCAGCACCACTATCTATTAGACAAATAGTGTTAATTTTAAAATCATTAATTATTAAAGTAATCATAGAATACCATTTTTTGGAATGAAATTTTTTCTATTGTCTGTACATATTGTTCTTGATCAGGCATGTGTTGAGAGACATGAATTGTTCCTTGAGTTGTATCTTTTGTGTCAAAGGAATGTATTTGATCAAGAATAGATATTTTAGTATCTAATTCTAAATCTTTAGCATCAAGACTTTGCAATTTACAATAGATATTTGAGATTTGTTTTTTTAATTGATTAATTTCTCTTTGGAGATCGTTAGAATTTATTTTCTTCATAGTAGAGGAAGGGCTTTTATCAAATAATTTTGAAATACTAAAAGGTTCATTTATTTGACTAGCTGGTTCTTCTTCAGTAAGGAGTAAATTTTTAAATTTTTGTAAATATTCTTTACGATCTTCAGGATTATTAATTTTATTAATTAACTCGAATAAAAATTCTTGTTGATCTTTATTCTTTGTAATGACATTAATAGAGCAAAAATTAGAATTTTGAACTTCATTTTCACTTTCACTAGAACTATTTAAAATTTGGTTTATATATTCGAAATCAGTATTAATGCTAGACTCTGATTCAGAAGTTTGAGAATTTGGATTTTCTTCGTTTATTAATAAAGTTGATATTTTATCTCTAAGTTCTGGATCATCTTGCAATAGTTCATTTATTTTTGTCTTGACAGAACAGGTGTCAGCTTTGTGACCAAAGCGGTGACATTTCCAACATTGAATTTTGGTAGTATTAGTGTTACTAAATTTTTTGTATGGTTTTTTGTAAGATTTTCTTTTTTTCTTGAATGTTTCGTCTGGATTTGGTTCCTTAAAACTTCTTTAGATTTGAAAAAATATTTCGATATCGTTTGTCTGAAGTAGTTTTTTAACCTTATTTTTGTAATATGTTGAGGGGGGCAAGAATTTTTTGCATACCGAAAGCTTCACAAAAGTTACCTAATTCTTTTCTAGAGTTATGTTTATCTTTGCCATATTTTGATTGTATTTTAATTCAGAGCATAATGTTAAAGCTTCTCTTTTGATAAAAGAAAATAATTGCCCAAAAGTTATTGAATCAAAATTGATAGGATCACTATCAGTTTCAGTTTTGAGTTTTTGTGTTATTCGTTCTCCGAATAATTTAGGAAGACCTGCAATGAATCTTTCTTTCCAGAAAGCTTGATTACAGTCAGTTCTTTTAAGACATAAGTAAGAAAGACGTCTTTGTACCATCTATAATCAGATAGAGTAGGACATCTTAAGTTTGAAAGAACAATATGAGATGAGTTTAATTATTCTTTGGGATTTCCTATAAAATACATACATATAGTAATTATTAAATAGACACAGACATCAGCCTTTTATTGAATTATACCATCTTCAGTTTCAAATTCTGACTTATGATGTTATAACAACTTGTTTCTCGTCTAAAGTTAATTGGTTATCCCACCAATTTTTTAATTGTCCAGTAAATCCTGTTACTAGTAGACCTACAGTATTTTCTTCTGTAGCATTTTGAATTCGGTAGGCAGTTTTTGCCATATCCATTTCTTGTAGTGTATTGAGTATTTCAGATTCGGATTTACCATCTATATTCCATTGATGTATAGATTGTCCATCATATTTAGAAGTTTGAAATTGAGTTCTTTCTTCATATTGAATATCTGGAGGTGTGGGTTTGTTATAAAAATTTCTAGTTGGTCCAGATGAACGTAATTTATTTATTTCTCCTTTAAAATTTTCGTTAATTTCATTTATGAGATTATCAGTATCACTATCGGAATTTTCACTTTCGTTTGATATTTTAACACAATTAATCTTTGAATTACTAGTAGAGGGAATATTGGCTAGTTTTTCGTTTATATGATTAAGTATATCGGTATTTGGTAATTTTAATTTACTTTCAAGGGACATAGGAATACTTCTGGGTTAAAGAGGTTTGGAAATATCGTGAGGAAATTTTAAATTTTCAGATTAGTTTCTATTTGTAAATTTTGCATTTGATTTAACTGAGTAGCAATAGTATGTAAAATTTGATTTGAGAAATTATTTTGTTGATATATTTTTATAACATCTTCTTGTGAAACTGGGTCTTTGCCATCACGACCTCGTTTGAAGGAGTAGCTATGATTTCACCATCGGGAGTGGTTACTTTTATTTTTGGAAGAGGTGGATGAATAGAAGTGACAACAGTATTATTGTCTAAAGTCCATTTTTTGTAAAGGGCTGTTTGAACATTTATTTGTTGTAGGGAATAAACATTTTCTATATTGTTAGGATCGGAGGCGTGTTTAGAAGGGGGGGGGGGGGGGTTGAATAAACACTGCCCTCAAATTCTGATCTTCGACTGATTACTGCAAACTGTTAAGTGATGCAGTAGCTTCTCAATCAAATAAGCAAGTCAGCAGACACTAAGTGAAGTGCGGAAAACGTCTGCTGCACTTGTGAGTTAACTAAAGTAAACAATAAAAAGCAAGTAAAGAACATAGAGATTGTTTCTGGAAGTTCGAAGCACAACGCTTCTACGTCTCCCCTTCTTCCTTTGCAGGAAGGATACACTAGAAGACTTCGGTTTACACTTTACAGTATACAACCTCCTTAGGCTTTCACACAGCTTAGCCTAAACTCCTAGCAACACAATGTATATGATTTGTTTACAAAGTAAACTATCTAACACTCCTTTGAATGACTATTACACTTGTAAGCTTTGAGTGTTCTTGAACGATCTTTGAGCAGTACACCAGTTTAACTTGATCTTTGATATACCAGTAGGTGTTCCTTGCTCTAGCTGAATCTTCAGATAATTATGACTTGATAAATTTCTCTGTTTGAATGTATAGAATAATCAATTGTCAGTGGATTCAACTCTTTTTCTTCATTCATTCAGCATCTGTATTTATAGACTTCATTTCCAAAGGTAAACTTTCTTGGTATGGAAGGTTCAGCGTAGAATCTGTTTTTCTTCTCCATTTTATCTTCCTTCCATTTTTGTTCAACAACGGCTCTTACAATCTGACGGAATTGGTGGCGATGATTTCGTAGTGCTCGTCGCTCTGTTGTACCTTTGTCAGACGGAATTGTACTTTACTTTGTCTTATCTCTTAGATCCGCTGCTGGATTCACTTCTACTGGTCTTGTAACTTTAGTATCCAGTCGTACTTTTTAGCTCAGTAGATGTTGGTTAGACTTGATAAAAGACTTCATGCAGTAGATGTCTTTATCCGGTGGAAGTCTTTATCCGGTGGAGTAATAATACAGTGGATGTTTATTCCAGTAGATGTCTTTATCCAGTGAGTATCTCAGTCCGGTAGATGTCTTCATCCAGTGAGTATCTCAGTCCGGTAGATGTATTCATCCAGTAGGTGTCTTCAACCGGTAGATGTCTTTACCCGGTAGGTGTCTTCATCCGGTAGATGTCTTCACCCGGTAGATGTATTCATCCGGTAGGTGTCTTCATCCGGTAGATGTCTTCACCCGGTAGGGTGTCTTCATCCGGTAGATGTCTTCACCCAGTAGATGTCTTCATCCGGTAGGTGTCTTCATCCGGTAGATGTCTTCATCCGGTAGATGTCTTCACCTGGTAGGTGTCTTCATCCGGTAGATGTATTCATCCGGTAGGTGTCTTCATCCCGGTAGATTTCTTCACCCGGTAGGGTGTTTTGTAATCACAAAACTTAGAAATCGTTTCCCAACATATATCTTTTGTAAAGGTATACATATGAAACAAATTAAGTAAATGAATATTTGACTTTTTCTTAATTATGTCCATCATCCAAGCCTTTTTTATTTGTTCTATGAATTGTGGTTCAAATTGTTCAAACCATTGTCTTTTATCCTTGTATCAGGATCATTGTAATCATCAATCAAATATTGATGATTAACTCTAAAATTTAAAACATGAAATCATGTTTATGAGATAAAGTGGGGGAATTTGGAGGAGAATAATTTGTTGAACTAGAAGGTTGGAATTCTGGAAGAGGAGATTTAAAATTGATTTTTGAGTCGGTACAACGAGAACTGGAATAATTTGCAACAGATTTTCGAGATGATTCTAGTTCAGTGTCATCTTGTATAGATGAATGGGATCGTTCTCGATATGAGTTTAAATCGTAGTAATATTCGCCCATCACTTTCTTCAATTATTTGAGATATGTCTCTTCTTATTAAATTTCTGGGTATTTGAGGAGTTTGAATAATAAACTCATTTGGGATAGTGATTCATCCCATTTTAAACGTTTGGAACAAAAACCGATGGATTGTCTGCTTCTACATGTAATAAGATAGTTTCGTCTTTTATTGTTGTTTGAAGATTAAATTTTGGGATTTAATTGTGAATTTATTATTCTAAAATAAACTCATGAAGAAACTATTTCTATACAACAAGAATTTCAAAGTATACCTTTGGTATCTTTAAATTCAATCACTAAATATATAGAAAGACATTATAAATATATTCACTTTGGTTTAATTCAAGTTGCTGTTAAACCATTAGTTCATATGAGAGTTAATGCTCCAATATATCTCGCTCTTCGAGATAAAAGCTTAAAAAGATATAAATCTTCATTATTGGCCATGATTCAAACAAATGTTTGTAATGGACCATATATTTCAACTGTTCCCTTATCTTTTCAGTAGATCTTTTAGATCCACTAATTCAGACTCATTAGTCTTTGATGTTCATCTTCAAGGAGATGAATTTAGAGACTTATGTAAAAACTTTGCTATTTTCAACCAAGAAAATGATGTACTCAAGACTTGATGTTAGATTCCACAAATTGAATTTGTTAACGAAAACATATACTCGATATTCGCACAAAATCGAAATTTATCAAAAAATAAAAAAAACGTCCTTACCTGTGAATTTGTTCAAAATACAACCAAGAAAATGTTGTACTCAAGATATATACTTGAATACTCGCATTGAAATAGAAATTTATCAAAAAATTAAAAACTTACGTAAATTGTGTAAATTTCTCAAAAACTTCTTTCAACCAAGAAAATGATGTACTCCAGACTAGATGTTAGATTCCACAAATTGAATTTGTTTACGAACACATATTCTCTATATTCGCACAAAATCGAAATTTATCAAAAAATAAAAAAAAAAACGTCCTTACCTGTGAAAATTGTTCAAAAACTTGTTCCAACCAAGATAATGATGTACTAAAGACATATACACGAATACTCCGCACGAAATAGAAATTTATCAGAAAATCAAAAAACTTACGTAAATTGTGAAAATTCCTCAAAAACTTCTTCCAACCAAGAAATTATGTCTCAAGACTTGATGTTAGTTCCACAAATTGAATTTGATTATGAAAACATATATTCGATATTCCCACAAAATCAAAATTTATCAAAAAAATAAAAAAAACGTCCTTACATGTGAAAAATTGTTCAAAAACTTGTTACAACCAAGAAAAATGATGTACTCAAGATATACTTGAATACTAACTTGAAATAGAAATATATCAAAAAATCAAAAAAACTTACATAAATTGTGAAAATTTCTCAAAAACTTCTTTCAACCAAGAAAATGATGTACGCAAGACTTGATGTTAGATTCCACAAATTGAATTTGTTAACGAAAACATATACTCGATATTTGCACAAATCAAAATTTATCAAAAAAATAAAAAACGTCCTTACCTGTGAAAATTGTTCAAAAACTTGTTACAACAAAGAAATGATGTACTCAAGACATATACTTGAATACTCGCACGAAATAGAAATTTATCAAAAACCAAAAAACATACGTAAATTGTGAAAATTTCTCAAAAACTTCTATCAACCAAGAAAATTATGCACTCAAGATTGATGTTAGATTCCACAAATTGAATTTGTTTACGAAAACAAATTCTCGAATATTCGCACAAAATCGAAATTTATAAAAAAATAAAATCGTCATTTCGTGTGAAAATTGTTCAAAAACTTGTTACAACCAAGAAAATGATGTACTCGAGACAGATACACGAACACTCGCACGAAATAGAAATTTATCAAAAAATCAAAAACTTACGTAAATTGTGAAAATTTCTCAAAAACGTCTTCCAACCAAGAAATTATGTACTCAAGACTTGATGTTAGATTCCACAAATTGAATTTGTTTACGAAAACATATACTCGATATTCGCACAAAATCAAAATTTATCAAATAATAATAAAAACGTCATTCCCTGTGAAAATTGTTCAAAAACTTGTTACAAAACCAAGAAAATGATATACTCAAGACAGATACTCGAATACTCGCACGAAATAGAAATTTATCAAAAAATCAAAAAAACTTACGTAAATTGTGAAAATTTCTCAAAAAATTCTTTCAACCAAGAAAATGATGTACTCAAGACTTGATGTTAGAATTCACAAATTGAATTTGTTTATGAAAACATATACTCGATATTCTTATAAAATCAAAATTTATCAAAAAAATAAAAAAAAACGTCATTACCTATGAAAATTGTTCAAAAACTTGTTGCAACAAAGAAAATGATGTACTCAAGACCTATACTTGATTGCTCGCACGAAATATAAATTTATCAAAAATTCAAAAAATCTTACGTAAATTGTGAAAATTTCCCAAAAACTTCTTCCAACCAAGAAAATTATGTAATCAAGACTTGATGTTAGACTCCACAAATTGAATTTGTTTACGAAAACATATTCTCGAAAGTTATCAAAAAAAAAAACGTCTCTCCTGTGAAAATTGTTCAAAAACTTGTTACAACCAGAAAATGATGTACTCCAGACAGATACTTGAATACTCGCACAGAATATAAATTTATCAAAAAATCAAAAAACTTACGTAAATTGTGAAAATTTCTCAAAAACTTCTTCCAACCAAGAAAATTATGTAATCAAGACTTGATGTTAGATTCCACAAACTGAATTTGTTTACGAAAACATATTCTCGAATATTCGCACAAAATCGAAATTTATCAAAAAAATAAAAAAACGACCTTACCTGTGAAAATTGTTCAAAAACTTGTTACAACCAAGAAAATGATGTACTCGTGACAGATACTTAATACTCGCACGAAATAGAAATTTATCAAAAAATCAAAAAGCTTACGTAAATTGTGAAAATTTCCCAAAAACTTATTTCAACCATGAAAATGATGTATTCAAGACTTGATGTTAGATTCCACATATCGAATTTATTTACGAAAACATATATTTGATATTCGCACAAAATCGAAATTTATCAAAAAAAAAAAAAAAAAACGTCCTTACATGTGAAAATTGTTCAAAAACTTGTTACAATCAAGAAAATGATGTACGCCAGACAGATACTCGAATACTCGCACGAAATAGAAATGTATCAAAAATTCAAAAAACTTACGTAAATTGTGAAAATTTCCCAAAAACTTCTTCCAACAAAGAAAATTATGTAATCAAGACTTGATGTTAGATTCCACAAATTTAATTTGTTTACGAACCATATTCTCAAATATTCGCATAAAATCAAAATTTATCAAAAAAATAAAAAAAACGTCCTTACCTTTGAATATTGTTCAAAAACTTGTTACAACCAAGAAATGATGTACTCAAGACATATACTTGAATACTCGCACGAAATAGAAATTTATAAAAAAATCAAAAAACTTATGTAAATTGTGAAAATTTCTCAAAAACATCTTTCAACAAGAAAATGATGTATCAAGACTTGATGTTAGAATCCACAAATTTAATTTGTTTACGAAAACATATATCGAGTATATGTTATTTGTTTGATAAATTTCGATTTTGTGCAAATATCGAGTATATGTTTTCGTAAACAAATTCAATTTGTGGAATCTAACATCAATCTTGAGTACATTTTTTCTTGGTTGATAGAAGTTTTTGAGAAATTTTCACAATTTACGTAAATTTTTTGATTTTTTGATAAATTATATTTCGTGCGAGTATTCAAGTATATGTCTTGAGTACACATTTTCTGGTTGTAACAAGTTTTTGAACAATTTTCACAGGTAAGGACGTTTTTTATTTTTTTTGATAAATTTCGATTTTGTGCAAATATCGAGTATATGTTTTCGTAAACAAATTCAATTTGTTTCACAATTTACGTAAGTTTATTGATTTTTCATAAATTTCTATTTCGTGCGAGTATTCAAGTATATGTCTTGAGTACATAACTTTTTTGGTTGTAACAAGTTTTTGAACAATTTCATAGGTAAGGACGTTTTTTTATTTTTTTTGATAAATTTCGATTTTGTGCAAATATTGGAGAATATATTTTCGCAACCAAATTCAATTTGGGAATCTAACATCAAGTCTTTATTACATAATTTTCTTGGTTGGAAGATGTTTTTGAGAAATTTTCACAATTTACTTAGGCTTTTTGAATTTTTGATAAATTTTTATTTCGTGCAAGTGTTCGAGTATCTATGGGAGTACATCATTTTCTTGGCAAGTTTTTGAACAATTTTCACAGGTAAGGACGTTTTTTAATTTTCTGATAAATTTCGATTTTGTGCGAATATTCGAGAATATGTTTTCGTAACCAAATTCAATTTGGGGAATCTCACATCAAGTCTTGAGTACACAATTTTCTTGGTTGGAAGAAGTTTTTGAGAAATTTTCACAATTACGTAAGTTTTTTGATTTTTTGATAAATTTCTATTTCGTTCGAGTATTCGAGTATCTGTCTTGAGTACATCATTTCTGGTTGTAACGAGTTTTGAACAATTTTCACATGTAAAGGACGTTTTTTTATGTTTTGATAAATTCGATTTTGCAAATATCGAAATATGTTTATTAATCAAATTCAATGTGGAACTATCATCAAGTCTTGAGTATAATTTTTTGGTTATAGAAGAAGTTTTTGAGAAAATTTTCACAATTATATAAGTTTTTTTGATTTTTTGTAAAATTTCATTTCGTGCGAGTATCGAGTATCTGTCTTGAGTACATCATTTTCTTGGTTGTAACAAGTTTTTGAACAATTTCACAGGTAAGGAAGTTTTTTACTTTTTTGATAAATTTCGATTTTGTGCCAATATTAGAGAATATGTTTTCGTAAACAAATTCAATTTGTGGAATCTAAATCAAGTCTTGATTACATATTTTCTTGGTTTGAAAAAGTTTTGAGAAATTTTCACAATTTACGTAAGTTTTTAATTTTTG